>JARBWK010000499.1:0-30187 GCA_030556195.1 Anolis apletophallus | reverse complement strand
AAACGGACTGACCAAAATTATATATATAGATATATATATATATATAGAGAGAGAGAGAGAGAGAGAGAGAGAGCTCACAACAGCGCAGGTAGAAAAGCAAACATCACAGGGAAGCATGTCTGTGTAGAACAGTGAACATTAGGAAGAACTTCCTGAGTGTGAGAGCTGTTCAGCAGTGGAACTCTCTGCCTCAGAGTGTGCATTTTGGTTGGTGGTGTGCCCCCAGGATTTTGTAAATGTAAAAAATGTGCCACAGCTCAAAAAAGGTTGAAAAACACTGCTTTAACTCACCGACCGCCTTGGAGTGAATTCATAGAAGGGAAGTGCAAAAATGTGCTAAATAAATCCCATGGAGCTTATGAGGACCACCAGTCACCCACTCAGTTTAAAAACCTGTAGAACTGTATGCATTTATAAGGGGTTTGTTTGTTTGTTGGTTTAATTTCCCCCTTGGTTTATGTACACGACACTTTAACCTATCCTTCTTTTTGAGTGAAGCAGGCATTTTATGCCTACATGTTTTCCTATTTTATAAAAGCTTTATGTTTAGAAAGTTCTGTGAACTTATAAACTGGATGTGAGATTGATTGCGGTAATTGCCGTTTCAGAGAGCTGTTCACATCACACCGCCTACACATAGGTTGAGTTCAGTGCAATAAATATTGAATTAACTGGATTTGGCTTTTGAAAGCTGTGCAGCAGGCAAGGAGTTGGAAAAATATTGGATTGTTTTATTTCTGCAGAGAAAGAAGCCCAGCGCTCAACCGGTGCAACTAATTTAAAGCAGAAGTCGTCAAAGGTCTTCCCTGGAAGTGGGCCTCTTTAGCACCTACGACCTTAGTGGCAATTATAAATGGTTTCCGCAGATTTCATAGCAAGATTAATAAACTCATTAATTTACCTGAATTTACCTAAAACCGGAGCAATCAATATAATGCAGTGGTTTAACTGGTGGACATGATTCTAGCAGACCAACAATTGAATGCTAGCTCACACATGGAAACCCATTAAACGACATTGAGCAAATCATACTCACCATCAGAGGAAGGCAAAGGCAGCCATTCTCAAAAAAATTCTACCAAGAAAGCTATCAAAGCAATTTGCTGACCAACTTGCTTATCATCCAATTAACTGACTTTAGACAGTTGTTTCTGCTTCAACAACAGCTCTTATTTTTATTTTCTCTCTCTCTCTCTCTCTCTCTCTCTCTCTCTGGCATTACTTTGCGGACGAAGATTCTTAGGAATGATCATCCCACACTTTTAACAAGCTCGTTGATAACTAAAAAGGCCAATCCGAGATAGGCAAGTCCAGTTGCAGAAAGCACAGAAGAAAGTCTCCTTGTTTCCAAGTTGCGGTTCTTTCTTTGAGACCTGTTTGGCGTGTCTTCTCGAAAGAGGCCGCAGCATTGTGGATAGTGTGTCTCCATGCCTCCCGATGTGAGGCCAGGGTGGACCATTGTTGGTGATCAATCTGGCCGAGCCTGAGATGTTGTTTCAGGGAGTCTTTTTTGGGGCGCCTCTCTTGCGCTGACCCGTGGTGAGTTCACCATAGAGTAGTATCTTTGGGAGGCGGTGGTCCTCCTTCCTAGAGATGTGCACTGCCCAGCGCAGCTGTGTTCTCAATAGCATGGCCTCAACACTGGTGATCCCTGCTTGCTCAAGGACAGCAACATTCGTCACAAAGTCAATCCAGTGAATATTTAGGATTGAGCGAAGACAACGCTGATGAAAGCGTTCGAGGAGTCGTAGGTGTTGGCAATAGTTGACCCATTTTTCAGACCCATATAGGAGAATAGACCATACAATAGCTCTGTACACACTGATTTTTGTGCTTTGCCTCAGGTGCTTGTTGCTCCAGACTCTTTTGTGAAGCCTTCCAAATGCACTATATGCCTTTGCTAATCTGTGATCTATCTCTTTGTCAATCTTGGCGTCTGAAGAGATGATGCTTCCCATGTAGGTGAACTGCTGAATGGACTTAAGCACAGATTTGCCTGTGCTGACGTGGGGATGACAGTGTTCTTCCTGTGGTGCGGGCTGGTAGAGGACTTCCGCTTTCTTCAGGCTGACTTCCAGCCCAAACAGCTCTGCAGCTGTTGCAAAGCAGGATGTGAGGCGCTGCAGGGCTGCTTCTGTATGGGCGATAAGGGCAGCATTGTCTGCAAAAAGCAGGTCACGGACTAGATAGTTTAGAGTCTTAGTGCGAACCCTCAGGCAGCTGAAGTTGAACAAGCTGCCACCAATACAATAGCATATATATATGCCGTCTTCTTCTTCTTCGAGGTCTGCCTTAGCTCTTTGGAGCATCATGCTGAAGAAGATTGTAAATAGGGTTGGTGCAAGAACACAACCTTGCTTCTCTCCATTAGTTATTAGAAAGGGCTCTGAGAGAGCATTGCCGTATCTGACTTGACAGTGCTGGCCCTCATGGAGCAGGATAATCATTTTGATATCATACTAGAGGTTTCAGAGTAATATAAAATGAAGTAAAGTTAACAAATGCTATAATTTATAGTTAAAGAGAAATACCTCAATAAAACATCCATGTTGCTTGGGTTTGTATTTTGGCATTAAACAGGCATAAGTGCATGAACCTATTGAATTCTAAACTACAAAACCAAATATCTGTAAGCAATATACATAAGCAGGTAAGAACCACTGAAGTGGTTTGGTCACTGGACTACTACTCTGGAGACTAGGTTTCAATTCCCTGTTTGGCCATGGAAACCCATGAGATGACATTGAGTGAGTTGGACACTCAGCTCTAGAAAGCCCTATGATAAGTTCACCTTAGGGTCAACATAAGTTGGAAATGACTCGAAGGAACACAACAAGAAGTATATGGGGGTGTTGTTTGACAAAAATATTGTAAATTACAGGGTCACAGATCTTTGAATTGTGCGCAGAAACTACTTAGAAGGCACACATGTTTAAAAAATGTTAAACATGATCGGAATGGAATTTGCTAAGCACTAGACATTGGTGGACCCATATATGAATGAGTGCTGGACCATAATATGAAATACGTGAGTGCTGGAAAAACTGTTAGCAAATACAAAAAAAAAATCACATGGACACAACAAAGTGACACATTCATCACAGACTCGATTGCCTTTATGACTACATCAATGAGCACTCTTGTTCTTTGCTTTCACTACAGATTTACTGAGATTTTTAGACTAACATCTTATCACTGGACTTTAGTGGTCAAGCCATCATAAATCCATAAAACTAATTAAGATATGTTATGCTTTATGTTTTTATTATATACTCTCAGCAGGTTTTTGGTATCCATTGGTATTGTCTTCTACTGTTAGGTTTCTAAATGGGAGGCAATATGGACCAAAGTCAAAAGGTACACTGTTAATGCCTGCGATGATCACACATATTCCTTAAAGGAGCAATCTAGAAAAATATTAGATGTCTTATGTCTTATTGAAATCACATAATCTATTTATTATGAGCTGTATTGCATTCCATGTAAGTGATCCTGTTGTAGATGAGTCTATGAGCAATGATGAAGAGGTGGAGGTGGATGCAAGAAGAGCAAAAAGGGTTATTCGTGAGCAAGAGTCAGATGGGGAAAGGGAAAGGAAGAGGATTCGGCAGATACTTAGTGAGCCTACTGATGAGGAGTCTATTGAGGGTTTCTCTGGGGATGATGGGTCTGAGCATGATGAACCAACTATGGGAAGTGTGGATGGGGATTCAGAGGATGTGTCTGGTGACATGGATTGGACTAAGGTACAAGAAGTGCAGGATGTTTGTGCTGAACCTACAAGTAGTGACACATTTGTGGGGTTTCATGCAGATGGGAATTGGAGTTCTGATGAGCAATCATCAACTTGGGATGAACTAAGTCATATAAGTCTAAGTCCTTTAAAATCAGTTCCTTTTCCACGTGCGGGAGTTTGAATTGCGTATATTTTTTAAAATGCGATTGTGGATACCTTTACATGGGGCAGACATCTCGCCCTCTTAGGTCGAGAATGTCTGAACATAAATCACGCATTAATAATAAATTAGACAATACCATCTTATACAAACACTTTCAGGATAAACAACATTCCCCAATGTCTTTTCAATTTGCGGCTTTGGAACAAGTTTCCCATAAAACCCAATGAGAACATGCATAATGCGCTTCTGAGAGCAGAATCAAGATGGATAACTTTACTCTCTTCAGAATCACCTAAAGGGTTAAACGAGGTGTTGTCAGTATCTGATTTATTAATCTAACACCTGTATATCATCCCATCCTCCTGTTAATACTCACGGTCATCAACTCTACGCATATTAGTGATGTTATTGTCTTTATGAATCATGGTATGTATGTTATATTTAATTATCTATTGTTCTACAGATGTAAGATGGATTTCTGTGATACTAATGGTGACTATATTTTATAGATGATTAGGATGCCTACTATCTAGCTGGTTATGTTCACTTTCGCTTTGAGAAAGCCTCTTTACGAGGAGAAACGGGTCAGGTCGCACCTTACAGTTCCACCATGAGCGGCCGGCCTCAGCGTCCTCTTGTTTGGATTTACAATTTGCCTTGGATTTACCTGTACTCGACATTTTTCATATCTGTATGGGACACAGCACTCCCTCCTTGAGAACATTTATGTTACCATCCTTTCGAAGAACCACTTTGTCCCCTTGTGGATTTTTACCGAATGTTTGAGTTTGGGTAATCTTTGCAGTTAGCAAAGGGTTGCTGAGTGCCCGTGTCCTGCCTTTTGTGTGCTGTGCTTCTTTGTTCCTGGGTTACGGTATTTCTGAAGACTACTGCTTGGACGTGAGTTCGGATCCTGCTCATCTTCCATGGACTTGGGTATTGTATAAAGGAGGGGTCCGCATATTGTTTCCTTTTGGCTACACATTGTTTACTCCCTGTGTGCTAGTTATCGCTGCTGCCTGGTTGCATGCCGATCTTAGATTGAGTCGTCTCCCTGCTTTGACCTGGACTGCTTTGCTGTTGCCATTGTTTTCTCCTGCCCTGATGTTGGACTGCTCCTCGACTGTGCTGCCGTTTGTCTCCTCGCTTCGACTCCCGATCTACTTTGACCACGCCTCTGCTGCTTCCGCGTTTTTCGACCCCCGGACTGGATCAACTTTTCCATCGCTCTTGCCTTCTCCCATTTTGTGTCAACATTATTATTTTTTTAATATAGTTTTTATTTCAAAGTTTTTTCCATATAAACATTAAAAACAAGACATTCTATCTAATGGTGATGGGTGGGAAGGAGAATAGGATTGAATCGGGTATGGAATAAGGTAATTGGAATGGGTAAGGTATGATTTGGGAACACCAGGGAAGGAAAGGGTATCTGACTTCCAAATCTTCTTTTATTGCATTTTAGTCCTTATTATTCCTTCTTTGGTTTCTTTACTTTGGCTTCTCCTTTAAGTCTATTTCAATTAATCCTCTTCCACTATTTAGAGGATTTCCTTTGTCTTGCATCTTTTCTTACTCTTTATAGTTTTCTTTAAATTTTGCATATAGTTTCCAGTCTGTTTTCTTAATGGGTCTTCCATAGGATGTTTTCAAGGCAAAAGTTAATGTGTCCATATCTTTTATTTCATCAGTCTTTCTAAACCATTCATCAACTGTGGGTAAGTCTTTTTGTTTCCATTTTTTCGCACAAACCATTCTGGCAGCAGTAGTCAAATATGTAAATAAAATATCTTGGTTCGAATTGGAGATGAGGACCTGTGAATTGTTACCACCTCCCTTAGAATCCCTCCTGCTGGGCAAAACAGGGGTCTAATTGATGTAATGGTCTAGAATTCTCTCCAGATTGTTTTTAGAATCATTGCAATGTGTCTGTGTTCTGTGTGTATTTGATATGGCTTCTGGCTAATCAATAAAATTGTTGTTGTGTGGTTCGAATCTAAGTTCATCTCATCATCTGTTAAACCTAACAGGAAATATTCTGGTTTTTTGCTGATTTTTATTTTCAATATTTTTTCGCAAGTTTCCTGTATTTTCCTCCAGAACGTGTTCGCCCTGGGGCAAGACCACCACATGTGGTAAAATGTTCCCACCTCTTTTTCACATTTCCAGCAATTACTGTTTGCTGTTTTATACATTAGTCCCAATTTGTGGGGTGTAATATACCATCTGTAGAACATTTTATACCAATTTTCTTTTAGATCCATTGCATATGTATATTTGATCTTTCTCTGCCATATTTCTTCCCATTCTTTCATTTTAATTGTCCTTCCAATGTTTCTTGCCCACGTTATCATACATTCTTTTACAGTCTCTTTTTCTGTTGCCCATTATAATAATGTATTATAGATATTTGTAATGTTCTTTTTTTCCTTGTTGACAATTTTTTCATAGAAGTCATCCTTCTCGGCAAAACCTTTATCCTTGTCGTTTTTAAAATGTTCTTTTGTCTGTATATATTGCAATCAGGAGAATGATTTGAATTTACTTGTTAATTCCTCCTTTGTTTTAAGGCAGATTTCGTCTTTATCTTTTTTCAATAAATCTTTGTAGGTAGGCCATTGAGACCATCCTAATAATCTTCTTTGTCCCGCTTCTAATGGAGATAACCAAAGCGGTACCTTCATATAGAATCTCCCTTTGTATCGCCCTCTGAGGCCTTGGCAACCTGACCCCCCTGGATAAACCACACAGCAGCTGAGGTACAACGGGTTTTATTGATAATAGGTAAATATAGGAAAGAGGTTAGAGGCAATCCTTATAGTGCCCCCAACTAGCAGCAAACAGGAATCAGCAAGGCGTGGGTGCTTCGCAGTAAAAAGGAGCACAAGCGGGAAACCGGGAACACAAGCCGGATGCAAAAGTCTCTTGGAATCCCAGCCGAAGCAAGTGAGGCTGGGACGCGTTGATTAGAATGCAAAGAGTTCAAAAGGTAAAAGAGTTTTTCAGGATCAATCACTGGGTCTCGACGATGAACTGGAACAAGGCAACACTGGAACAAGCCAGCCTGAAGCAGGCTGGCTGGCGAGGCTTGGTGGAAGGCCTGACTGGCCTTACCCACAAGATCTTCTCCCAAATGCGTTGTTGGTGCAAGGTCAAAAAATTTTGGAAAGCTATTCACGCACACTCACAGAATATGCTCGAGATGGATATAGAATTCAAACCAGAAATCTTCATGCTTAACTTGACAGGAGGTAGATTCGAGGTCAACAAGGAAAAAATTTTCTATTACATCACGGCCGCAGCAAGAACTACTCTAGCAAGAAACTGGAAAAAAGAAAAGCCCCCAACGACGCCGGACTGGGCTTCCAAACTTATCGAATATGCAGATATGGACATATTGCAAAACATGGTCAACAACAAAAAACCCCAAAAAAGGATAGATTGGCAGATGGTCTTAGACTATGTGAAAAGAACAAATTTTTGATATTATATCTTCAACCAAACAGACCAAGGAGTGAGGAAAAACCCTCGTAAACGAAGATAGGGTGATATCAAGCAAAGAGAGACTCCCTGTACACCCGGACTGGAAGAAGATTTCCTTTCTTTATATCCCCAACCCCTCCTACTACCCCATCTCTCCTCTCACGAACCCCCCCTCCCCCCACCCTACCCCGAACCCCATTTCCCACTCTATTTTACCATTTCTTTTTCTTCCCCCTGTTTTACTTTTGTATGATAAAAAAACAATCAATAAAAATTATTCATTAAAAAAAAAAAAGACACTAGCATAGGGGTCTGCAAGGCAGTTATAGTGTTCCTTAGTTGCGTTGCACATCAAAAGCTAAGATTGATGATCCCTTGTATGTTTTGTGAACCCAGTCCTCTAGGAATGCGGAGCTCGTTAGCGAGTGCCATCTAGGCCGGGGAGTCAAGCTTACTACTCCCGCGGCCCGCTTCCATTATCAGGGGAGGCAGTGATGGTACAACCTTGAAAGGCCTATGTTATGCTTGCATCCCTAGTCTTCTCATGGGAAAGGCACGGGAGGCCCAAGCAAGGTTTAGAAGCAAAGCAAGCTGGTTTGGAAATTACACTCTGGTTACCTTGGCTGGAACTTCGCTCAAGCGAAAGTGACGCCTGAGGCCCTTGAGGTGTGACACTTTGTACTTCTGCCATGTCTTGAGTAGAGAAGCTCTTATGAAATGATTGTTAAAATTCTTTTCTTTTTTCTCTTGGTCATACTATAGGTATGCGTGCCATCCTACTCTTAGATCGAAACCTTCCAAAGCCAAAACATTTTCTCTTTTAAGCGATATCCAATCTTTGATCCAGGTTATACTTGATGCTTCATAATATAGTGTGAGATCTGGTAAACCGAATCCTCCTTTACTTCTTGTTCCTATTAAATGATCGTATTTGATTCTCGGTTTTTTCCCTTTCCAGACAAATCTTAATATTGCTTTATTCCATTCTATGAATAATTTGTTTGTCCTAAGAATCAGGGATTCTGGAATAGAAAGAGAAATTTAGGTAGTATATTCATTTTGATTGTTGCAATCTGCCCCACAAGCGATAGATTCAGTTGATTCCATTTTTCTAAATTCTTAGACATCTCTTTCCATTTCTCTTCATAGTTGTTCTTGATTAATTGGGAGTTCTTTGCTGTTATTTGTATTCCTAGATATTTGAATCTTGATGTTATCCGCATTTTTGTGAGTTCTTCTAATTCAATTTGATTTTTCTTAGTTATATTCTTTGTCAATATTGCTGTTTTTTCTTTGTTTAATTTTAAGCCTGCTAGGTGACCGTATTCTTCTAACATATCTATCCATTTTTTATATTTGTCCTTGGTTCTTTTACAATACATATCAGGTCATCAGCAAATGCTCTGAATTTATAATTTTGTTTTCCCACTCTCGTCGCTGGGAGTGTGTTGTCTTCTCGTATATTTTAGTAGTATCTCTAGAGCCATGATATATATAAGAGACGATAAGGGACATCCTTGTCGCATTACTTTTTCTATTTTTATTTTTTCCAAAGATTGTCTGTTGATCCATAGAGTTGGTCTTTGCGTACTATAGATTGCTTCTATAGCATTTGTAAACTGGTATCCTATATCAATTTATTTGAAAAAAACTTTGAAAAATTCCCAATTTAGATTATCGAAGGCCTTCTCTGCATCTAAGGCCATCAAAGGGGGGGGGGGAGGAAGCGCACTCTGTTTGTGGGTTATTGTCTGTCAGATTTGTGAAGTGATGTCTTACTTGTTTGAATGTTTTTTAAATACTTTTTAAATTCAATAAAAACTATTTTTTTAAAAAATAAAAAAATAAAATTCTATTATGTCCAGTATAGTTCTCAAATTGTCTTTCAATTGCCTTCCTGGTAGAAAGCCTGTTTGTTCGTCTCCTATCCATTTATTCAGAAAGATTTTCATCCTCTCACTTAGGATATCTGTGAAAATTTTGTAATCCAGATTCAATAATGAGATGGGTCTGTAATTTCTAACATCAGTGTTATCTGATCCTTCTTTGTGGATAAATATAATATTTGCATCTTTCCAGGTATCTGGTATGCTGCTTTCCTTTAATATCTTATTCAGAAGTCTTTTGAGATACGGCATCAATGCTTCTCTCATTGTTTTGTAAAAAGTCACCGAGAATCCATCTGGACCCGGAGCTTTGTTAGGGTTTAATTTTTTTATTGCTCTTTTTACTTCTTCTTCCGTTATTTCCTTGTTTAATGCCTCTCTGTCCTCTTCTGAAATTTTTTCCAAATGTTGTTTCCCCAAATAATTGTGTCAACATTATTATTGTGCTTTATTTTTGTGAGTTTCGGGGCTTTTGCATTTAAAATGGGTTTTTTGGAAGAATAATTTGGTTTTGTCGAACTTGCTGTTTTTTTTGACCAAGTTGGTCTTCCTTTTTGTGGAGTAACACTCTCACAGTGAAGTTTAAGTGTTGTAAATTTGACTCTCCTTTGTGTTTGTTTGAATAAACTTTGTTTTGAACCTTGCTGTGTGCTTGGCATTTTAAGGCTCTGTGATTGCCAAAGAGAGGCTCGTCCCCCTTCTGACCTACGGGCTATCCCTAGGCACGCAGATGCGAAGTTCCCTACTACCTCTCCTCCAACTCTGGTTCTGGCCAACACCAGGTCCGTGCGAAATAAGACCGGGACCATCAGGGACTTCCTCCTGGAGAGAGATCGATCTAGCCTGTTTGACAGAAACATGGCTCCAGGAGGGAGAGGAGGTCGGTATGCACGAGGTGGCATCTCCTGGGTTTGTGGCCAGTTCTCAGAGGAGGACAGTGAGGCGGGGAGGGGTCGCTATCCTCAGCCGAGACACTTTTTAATTCCAGGACGATTCCGACGGCGAACATTCCGGGATGGAGTGCGCGGGCCTGGTGTGGGATCTTAGTGAGAGCGTAGCCTTCCTGCTGGTGTACCGTGCACCCAACGCACCGGCGGGAGTCTACCTAAGCTGCTGGAGGTGGTCGCGGAGTGGGCATTGAGGTTCCCTAAGCTTATTGTCTTGGGGGATTTCAATGTCCACGCCGATACCCCTCAACGGCAGCCGTGGACCTGGTGTCTACCATGGAGGCACTAGGACTCACTCTGTAAGACCGGTCCCACGCATCAGGCCGGGCACACCCTGGATTTGATCTTCGCCGCCGGAATTAGCGTGACCCTAGCCTCCATAATGCAGGTTCCATGGTCGGATCACAGAGTCCTGGAAGTTCGGCTGGGGGTGGCATCCCCTCTCGGTAAGGGTGCCGAACCTATTCTGGTTCGCCCGAAGAGACTTATGGAACCCACTAGGTTCCTGAATGCTCTAAGGGAATGGGAACTTCCCAGCGACTCAGTCGATGGGCAGGTGGAACACTGGAATACCAGTCTCTGCGGCCCTGGACGAGATCGCCCCAGGCGCTCTCTCCTCCCCGCAGAAATCGCTCGCCTTGGTTTACCGAGGAGCTGCGGGCGATGAAGCGGAGGAGGAGACAGTTAGAGGACGTGTGGCGGAATCTCCGTGATGAAGCGTCGAAATCGGCTTATAAACAGTTCAAAGAGGTTTATGAGCAAGCTATCAAGGAAGCTAAAAAGGTCTACTACTCTTCCTTGATAGAGTCGGCTAGCTCACGCCCAGCGCAATTGTTTAGGATAATTCGGTCTTTGACAGCAATCCCAACTGTCCCAAATGATAGGGGTTTGGCACCAACAGCTGAGGTTTTCCAGAGCTATTTCGCTGACAAGATTTCAACTCTCCGTCGGGACATTCCGGCCACGTTAGAGCGTGTCGGGAGGGGCTACGAGGCCCCCTGGGCACGATCATAAATAGCTCCCTTGAGCAAGGAGTCTTCCCGGGGGGGACTGAAAGAGGCAATGGTGAGACCGCTGCTGAAGAAGCCGAATTTAGATCCTTCGGCTCCCTCCAATTACCGGCCAGTTTCCAACCTGCCTTTCTTAGGCAAGGTGATTGAGAGGGCAGCAGCGGATCAGCTGCAGCAGTTCTTGGAAGACACAGCTGGACTTGATCCCTTCCAGTCCGGCTTCCGTATTGGGCACGGGACGGAGACCGTGCTTGTCGCCATTACAGACCAACTTCGCCGCCAGCTGGACCAGGGTGGATCGGCACTGCTCGTCTTGTTAGATCTGACGGCAGCTTTCGATACTGTAGATCACGCACTGTTAACCCACCGTTTAGCCGGCTCCGGGGTCGGGGGGACCGCCCTGAAATGGGTGGCCTCCTTCCTCCGGGACCGGGGACAACGTGTGGAGGGGGGCGGGGAGGTCTCTGGGAGATTCCCACTTGACTGTGGGGTCCCCCAGGGGCCAGCTGCGCCCCCTGGCCCAGCTGGCCCGCGACTTTGGTCTGGAGTGTTATCAGTACGCTGATGACACCCAGCTTCTGCTGAGAATGGACGGCAGGACGCACACCGCACCCGATTGTTTCCATCAGTGCCTAGAGGCCGTGACTGGTTGGCTGCGGGCTAGCCGGCTGAAGGTGAACCCGTCGAAGACGGAGATCTTGTGGCCTGGTCGACCTGGGCGGGATGAGTGCCGGTTGCCTACCCTGGACGGCGAACGGCTTAGCCCGTCGCCTGTTGTTAAGAGCCTAGGTGTCCACCTGGACCCCCTGCTGACCATGGAGACCCAGGTCTCCGCGGCCAGCAGGGCGTCATTTTTCCACCTACGACAGGCTAGGCGACTGGCACCCTACCTTTCCAGGGACGACCTGGCCACGGTGATCCAAGCGACGGTCATCTCGAGATTAGACTACTGTAACGCCCTCTACGTTGGCCTTCCCTTGGCGACAGTTCGGAAACTCAAGCTAGTGCAGAATGCCGCTGCTCGCTTGCTGACGGGAACGTCGGTAAGGGAGCACATCACGCCCATCCTCCGGCAGCTGCACTGGCTGCCTATTGAGTACCGAATTGCCTTCAAGGTGTTGGTGTTAACCTTTAAGGCTCTACACGGCCTAGGGCCTGCGTACCTGAGGGACCGCCTGCCCCATACATTCCCCCGAGATCACTACGTTCTGAGGAGTCGAATTTGCTCCTGATTCCATCGGTCCGCGCCTGTCACCTGTCTGCTACCAGGCAAAGGGCTTTCTCTGTGGCGGCTCCGGTACTCTGGAACTCTCTCCCGGACGACGTCCGAGCTGCCACGGAGCTCATCCCGTTCCGCAGGGCTTGTAAGACCGCCCTGTTCAGACTGGCCTTCGGCTAGGCGAGTAAGCCGAATGTACTCATCTTCCTAATCAGCACCCTGGTTCAGGGAATGCCATGGCATGTACATAATTTTAATCTCGGGACCTATTGTATTTTGTTTTATTGTATGTTTTATGTTGCATTTTATTGTATGGCGACATGGATGTACATGCCTGCCGAATTTTATGATGTTATCCGCCCCGAGCCTGCAGGAAGGGGCGGAATACAAGATGGAACAAATAAATAAATAAATAAATAAATAAATAAATAAATAAATAAATAAATAAATAAATAAATTTGACTCTCCTTTGTGTTTGTTTGAATAAACTTTGTTTTGAACCTTGCTGTGTGCTTGGCATTTTAAGGCTCTGTGATTGCGACAGATCCATTATTTACATGGGGGTCTCTTAAGAAGATCTGATGTGGAACCCAAATTATTAGGCAAAGTACTCTTATCTGTAATGGTTACATTTATTATTTTTATTTTTATTTATTTATTATTTTATTATTATTTATTATATTTATTATTTATTTCTCCACACTTAAGAAAGAGGATCATTTCATAAGATTTTGACAACTTGTATTCTATCCTTGCAACTTTTTCAGCTTCCAGCCATCACATAAACCACATATAATCAAAACATCTACAAAATTATGTTGAGAATACCATGAATTTAGATTTTTTTTTACAAGCCAGCAGATGTTATTGAGATGGATCCCCTTAGCTTTACATCACATTAGTTTCTAATCAGCTACACATCATATAATACTAGCTGCAATTCAACAACAATTACTCGTAGAAGCCTGTTATTTCTAGTCGAATACTTTTTTTGGTTTCCAATAGGTCACTGTAACCTTTTAGTGCTTGAGCATGCCAGCAATCATGATCTAATCTCAAACATGTCAAAGAACCTTTTTGGTTAAGGTATTGTATGCAATTAATGTCTACCATCTATTTGTCTTCTTGTTAAATTCATTCGTCATGCTAAATTGATGGTTTTTGATGGTTGTGTTTATGTCAGCAGTCAGGCATGACTAACATACAAAGCTGTCTATGCCAGAGCCTTGATAGGGCAAAAATAATTGTGCAAACAGTTGTGCTTTATCAGCAGATGCATAAGTGTGTTCCCTAGAACAGGCAATCATTTTGCAATTGCTAACACAACCCTGTCTCTCACTTTTGACTTGGTAGACGGGGAGGTAACTGATCTCATGCAATGAATGAGCTCAAGGTCATAGCATGAAACGTATAATCAGTTGGGCAGCTCCAATGTAACTACAGAGCACATATTTGTCCTAAAATAAAACAATATAGTACCTTGAGTGATCCCTTTTTAATTGGATAGCTAGAGGCCATAATTATTTATATGCTGTTTATTCCTATTCCAGTGTGCGCACATATACACATGCATGTATCACTTGTATAAAGGTATATATTGAAGAATGGACAATGAAAAACACCTCTCTTGTTAAAAGTCAATTTCCAAAGATTTTTGCTGGAAGTGAAAGGTCTTTATCTGCCATAAAAAAGGAATCATCTTAGCTTTCTGGGCATTGGTTGCTCGCCTATATATATATAGGTCAGCTAGTGTATATATATATATATATATATATATATATATATACACACTATATATATATATGTACTATATATATATATACTATATATATATAGTATATACTAGCTGACCTGGCCACGCTTCGCTGTGGCTTTTTCGTGTCTTCTTTGCCACCGTCTTTCTTCTATCTATCCTTTTCTTTCTTTTTCTGTCCTCCTTCCGTCCTTCCTTTTATCTTCCTGTCCTCTCCCCGTCCATCGTCCTATGTTATCCTGGAGGAGGAGAGGAGAGAGAGATGCCCTGCCGTGGTGCGCGTATTTGCGGAAGGGGTTCATCCGTCTCTTTCTTTCCCTCTTTCCGCCCTCCTTTCTTCAATCAAGTGAGGAGTGTGGGGCGAGATGCCCGTGAAGAGGAGAAAGAGAAAGGGGGGGCCCTAAAAAGGGTACCTTCCTTTGTGGTCTGTGGGGCTGGCCTTTGACCGCCCTCCTCTCGGCCTTTGCTGTTCTGAGAAGGGGTTGGAGTTTGTGGAGGAGGCGGGGTCGGCCAGGGGACTACAGTTCCCAGAAGGCGTGGCCATTTTTTTGGCCACGCGTGGCCATTTTTTTCTTTTCGTGCCTTGTCTCCACCCTGTTTCCTGGTGAGTCGCGGGGTCTTATGGGAATGGTAGTCCGGCGGCCGTGGCCTTCTCCCTCGCCATTTTGAACCCGGGCCGTGCCGCTCGCCTCCTTGGCCTCTGCCGTTGGTCTCAGGAGTGCTTGGGAAGCGGCGGAGGAGGGGGGGATGGCGTCGGCCGTGGTGATCGGGTTCGGGAGTGGCGTAGAGGCGGCGAAGGAGGTCGATAAGGCAGCGGAGGAGGTGTGTGTGCGTGTTGTTGTTTATGTGGGGTAGTGGGGAGGTATGGAGGGGGCTTGTGATTTGGGGCTTGCTGCGATGCGGTTTGTTGTTGCGCATGCTCGGTACTGTGATTTTTTTGATGGCGGGCATTTTGTGTGTTTGGTGTGTTTGCGCATGCGTAGTAATGTTGTGTTTGGGGGGAGGTTTTGGGGGTGTTGTGTGGTGTTTCGGTGTGTTTTGTGGGCAGATTAGGGACCTAGGGGTATGGATGAGTGGCCCTGTGATTTTCGTGTGTGTGGGACATGTAGTTTTGGCGTGCATTTGCCCCATTGCACGACCACTTCCTATATATATATATATATATATATATATATATATATATATATATATACACATACACACACACTGTATATATATATATATACTGTATATATATATATATATCTATATATATCTATAAAAATCTTCAATCTGTGTTTATAAGCTTATAGACAGCAAAACTACACAACGAACACACACAAAACCAGGCCACACTGACACATAACCACATGAGGTGTGTTTGCCAACCCACCCCCTCCAAAAATTTTTTTAAGACAACAGCCAAAAAACCGTAAAAACGTTTGGGACTACAAGTCCCAGAAACCCTTGGAGCAGGCCAAGAAAAACCACGCATGGCAAAAGCGGTTGGAGCAGCTCCCCCCCCCCCAACAGATCGGGCGCACACTGTGCTTCTCGCAACCTCCCCACATACGGAGCGCGCAAACCCCCCGGCCAATCAGAGGGGCGGCGTGAGGAAAAGCTCCTCTACTCACCCCTCCCAACAGATCGGGCACCCTAAAGTTTCTCCCTGCCTTCCCTCCCCTCCCCCAGGCCTCTGTGTGTGTGTGGGGGGGGGGGGGGAATGGCTGGACCAGGTCGCTGTTTGGGATTGATGGATGGATGGATGGGAGGAGAAAGGAAGGATAGCAGGAAGAGTGGAGGGAGAGGATGTGAAAGGAACTGAAGGATAGGAGGGAAGAAGGAAGGTAGGAAGGATGGATGGAAGGGGGGGAGGAGAAAGGAAGGAAAATGGAAGAGTAGCAGAAAGGAGGGGAGGGGAAAGGAATACTATATCATTTTCTACTTCCTTCTTTGCCTCTTTCCAGCCTTTCCTCTCCTTTTTCTTTCCTTTCTACTTTCTCTCCTACATTAACGTTTGTCAAGAAGGGTTAAATCCTGGAATTGTGCAAATGCGCTAATAATGTTAGGAGCCCCCTTGTGGCACAGTGGGCTAAACCCTTGTGCCAGCAGGACTGATGACTTGGAGGTTGGGTTGCTGATAGGGTTGCCAACTGTCCCATATCGTACGGGATGTCCCGTTTTTCGGGCCAGAATTCCATGTCCCGTTTTTTAAGCTTCTGTCCCGTATTGACAGGACAGGTGGCTGGCAGCAGGAGGCAAGGCTCTTTTTTAGTTTGAGGTGGAGGCTCAAGAGGCCTCCTTCTTGTTCTTCATGCCCGCCTGTTGTGCTGTTGCCGTGGCGACGCGTGGAGAGCCGAGAGAGAGAGAGAGAGCGCGCAGGACAGGGACGTCACTTCCACCGCGCCGCGCGCTCTGCTTATTGGTGGAGTGGAGTCCCTGCTGGCGTCCCTCCTTTCGGACATGCCTGCACTGGAGGAGGTGGTGCTGGAGGGGCTGGACAGCATCACCCCAGAAACCCTCTGGGAGCACTTGGCTGCTCGCGTGTCGCCCTTCCCACTCGCGACCCTCGGAGCCCAGACCCGGGCGCTGCTCTGGGCCTCACTGGCCACCCATGCCAAGCTCCGCTTCGCCCTCCTCCCCAAGCCGCATTCCCCGCTGCACCTCTACGACCGGTGAGCCTTGGGCCACAACCTCGCGCTCTAGGCCACTCATGGGCCAACTCGGGCCCTTCCAGGTGTTATGGACTCCAACTCCCACCATTCCTAACAACTCCAGGTCCTTTTCTTTCCCCACTCATCCCTTTTCCCTAGAGCAGGGGTCGGAAACCTTTTTTGACTCAAAGAGCCATAAAAACAAAATATTTGAAAATTCGGCAGAATGACAGGACACTTCAGACCTGGCTCTGCAAAAGGCATGCTCAGGACTCTGGGAAGGAAGAGAAGATGGAAGGAAGGGGAAGAGAAAGAAAGACAGAGGAAATAAAGGAGGGAAGGGGGAGAGGAAGAAAGAAAAGAAGAACAAACTATGGAAAAGGAAGAAAAGAAAAGCAGGAGAGAGACAAGGAGGAGAAAAGCAAGAAGGAAATGGAAAGGGAGGAAAGGAAAGGAAAGAAAGTGAGGAAAAAGTAAGATAATGAAGGGAAAAGAAGAAAAGAAAGAAGGGGGAGAGGGAAGTGAAAAGAAAGGAAGGAGAATGAAGACTTGGGGAAAAACAGAAGAGGGAGGGAGGAAGGAAGAGGGAGGGAGGGAGAATGGAGGAAAGAAGGAAGGGGAGAGGGAGGGAAAAGGAAGGAGAGAAGGAGAAGGAAAGGGTGAAGGGGGAGAAAGGAAGGAAGGAAGAGGGAAAATGGAGGGAAGATGGAAGTGGAGAGAGGGGGAGGGAAAAGGAAGGAGAGAAGGAGAAGGAAAGGGTGAAGGGGGAGAAAGGAAGGAAGGAAGAGGGAAAATGGAGGGAAGATGGAAGTGGAGAGAGGGAGGGAAAAGGAAGGAGAGAAGGAGAAGGAAAGGGTGAAGGGGGAGAAAGGAAGGAAGGAAGAGGGAAAATGGAGGGAAGATGGAAGTGGAGAGAGGGAGGGAAAAGGGAAGGAGAGAAGGAGAAGGAAAGGGTGAAGGGGGAGAAAGGAAGGAAGGGAGAGGGGAAAATGGAGGGAAGATGGAAGTGGAGAGAGGGAGGGAAAAGGAAGGAGAGAAGGAGAAGGAAAGGGTGAAGGGGGAGAAAGGAAGGAAGGAAGGAAGGAAGAGGGAAAATGGAGGGAAGATGGAAGTGGAGAGAGGGAGGGAAAAGGAAGGAGAGAAGGAGAAGGAAAGGGTGAAGGGGAGAAAGAAAGGAAGAAAAAAGAAGGAAGGAAGGAAGGAAGAGGGAAAATGGAGGAAAGAAGGAAGGGGAGAGAGGGAGGGAAAACGAAGGAGAGAAAAGGTTGAAGGGGAGAAAGGAAGGAAGGAAAAGGAAGGAAGGAAGAGGGAGAATGGAGGAAAGAAGGAAGGGGAGAGTGGGAGGGAAAAGAAGGAGAGAAGGAAAGAATGGAAGAGGAAGGAAGGAACGAAGAGGGCGTAGGGTTCCAAGAGCAGCGGGGGATGAGGAAGAGGCGGTGACGGTGGCACGGAAGCGGCAGTCATGGTACATTTGCGTCACTCCTCCCAGCTGCATGCTGGGAAACCGAGGCCCGGGCTGCTCTGGAGAGCCAGATGCAATCATGAAAAGAGCCACACCTGGCTCCTGAGCCATAGGTTCCCTACCCCTGCCCTAGAGCTTAAGCGGAAAAGGAAGGCGTCTTGTTTCTCATATCAAAAAGTGGCAACCCTAGTTGCTGACCTGAAGGTTGCCGGTTCAAATACAACCTGGGGAGAGTGCGCATGAGCTCCCTCTATCAGCTCCAGCTCCATGTGGAGACATGAGAGAAGCCTCCTACAAGGATGGTAAAAACAACAACAACAATAATAAACAAAACATGCGGGTGTCTCCTGGACAACATCCTTGCAGACAGCCAATTCTCACACACCGGAAGCGACTTGCAGTTTCTCAAGTCACTCCTCACACACACACACACACACACACACACACACACACACACACACCCAACCTAAAATGTTTTAAAAAACAGAACCGCAATGTGTGGGAAGGTGTGCAGAAGTTAGATAACAGGACCACAAATTGGCAAATTTGTGCAACTGTGCTAATAAAGAGAGGTGCAATATCGAGGGTGTTCAATGCCACACGTATCTACTATCAACTATAAAGCGACTGTAGGGGGAATAATGTGTGTGTGTGATAAAGCCCTGACCCCATCCAACACAGGTTGAATTCCGAAGGCTGTTCTGCCTTTTGATTAACTCGAAGCGCCGCTGTCTTGTCTGGATGGAGTTTCAACTTGTTCACCCTCATGCAGTCAATCACTGCCTACAGGCACTGCTTTGGATCATTCACAGCTTCCTTGGATTGAGATGGAAAGCAGAGATACAGCTGGCTATCAGCAGCCTGCTGTTGACACCTGATCCCAAAATAACTCATCATTTCAGTATATAGTCGTGCTGCTATCTCTTGCTTCGTTATACTGTAGATCGGGGCTGTCCAACAGGCGGCCCCAGGGCCGTACACGGCCCCCTAGCCCCTTTCCTCCAGCCCCCTCAGCATTTTAATAAAAAATAAAAATAGAAAAAATAATAATAATAATTACCCACTCCCGGGTTTGGGCACGTATCGCGAGACTACGCTGAGCCACACGGGATTTCACTCTCAACGCAAGATCACGCCTGCGTTGAGAGTGAAATCCCGTGTGGCTGTAGTCTCGACTCTCCCCTGTTGCCGAAATCCCGGCTACTGAATCCCCTGCGGCCCACACAGACCTTCTTCGGCACCTGGCTCGGTCGGTCGTGGCCTGTCTCATGGATCGGCTTCTCCTGGATCCTGCGCGTTTGGGAAGGTAGGTTGAATCAGGGGGCTCCCCTTATGTTAATATTAAATATATGGAATTGTTTATTTATGCCCCCATTGTGTTCCATTCTCTCCCTCTCCCCTTATGTTAAGGGGAGGGGGAGGGGGCGGAGCCAGGGGCAGAGCGGGGGCGGAGCCGAGGGTGGAGCCAGGGAGGGGGCAGAGCCGGGGGCGGAGGCAGACCCTTCGGCCCCCCAGGTCATCAGTGACCGGAATTCCAGCCACAGGTCCGGTAGAAGTTGGACAGCCCTGCTGTAGATGAGGTATTGATGTGGATAGCAGGCAGTTTTTTGAATAAGGTCTGGAGCTCGTAAGGTCCAGGTTCCCTTTTTTAAAGTCTAAGAGCAACTTTTTAAAGTCACTTTTTTGAGAAAGTAAAGAGCTTTTAAAGAAGACATTGCATCTCTTGGTAGCCATTTACTTTATAATTGTAGCTGTTTTAAAAGAAGCATCTTGCAATGGTGGAAATATCAAGTAGACATGAATATCATCATCATCATCATCATCATCCGGCCCGGATTAACAAAATTTTGCGCCCTAGGCCGCACTTTGGAATTACGCCCCCTACCGCCCCCCGCCCCCCACATCACTCAGACCCACACTAAAAATAAAACCTTATCTTCTCTGCCCTCCCTCCCCGGCGGACCTGAGCCGATACTGCTGAGCTCAGGGCAGGGGCTTTCTTTCCGTTCTGCAAACCTGGCCCTGGATATCTCTCTCTCTCTCTCTCTCTCTCTCTCTCTCTCTCATTGAGGAGGCAGCAAAAAAAGGAAAGGAGGCCACTCACCCAGGACGCTGCCCTTTCGGCGGAGGCAGGAGAAGAGACGGGGCTGCTGGCGAGCGTCTGGCCTCCGAGCTGCCACTCTTCGTCCTGTTGCGCCAAAATCCGAGGAGGAGGAAGGTGCGGGAGCCGTGGGCGGTGAGGCTGGGGATCTGTAGGGGCTCCTCTCCGCGCTTTGCCTTTCCTTCCTTGTCTGCTGCAAAGGCTGTTGGCGGAGGATGCTGGCGGGGCGGCCAAAGTGGGCGCCATTTCCTCCAACCCGCTTTGGTCGCCCCGCCAGCATCCTCCACCGACAGCCTTTGCAGCGGGCAAGCAGACTCCCGCGCCTTCTTTTTCCTCCTCGGATTTCGGCGCAACAGGACGAAGAGTGGCGGCTCGGAGGCCAGGTGCGTCACAAGCCCCGTCTCTTCTCCTGCCTCCGCCGAAAGGGCAGCGTCCTGGGTGAGTGGCCTCCTTTCCCGCCTTTTGCTGCCTCCTCAGTGGAGAGAGAGAGATCTCTTTCTCTCTCCTGCCCCAGGCCGCCACCGGGCCGTCTCCCCCGCCCAAGTGGAGGAGGCCTCTCTCTGGGGCAGGCGCCTGCAGCCGGGCGCGCTCTCCTCCGCCGGCGCCCATCTGGGAGGGAGGGAGACCTCGCAGGAAGTTTCTCCCAGAAGACGCTCACCCCGTTTCCTCCCAGAAGCACGCTTTCCTGACGTTTTGACCTCAGGGCCGGGCTGAGACAACTTGGGGGGGGGTCCGTGATCTGAGCCCCCTTCGGCTTGCGCCCCTAGGCCATGGCCTAGGTTGGCCTTATGGGTAATCCGGGCCTGTCATCATCGTTTATTATTTCATTAGTCGCCCTCCATCCGAGGTGCTCTGGGCGACTTACATAAAAAACAAAATAAGAAACAGAGTAAGCTTACACATTAAGATTAAATTACAGGTTAAATGCCCTGCTAAAGAGCCAGGTCTTAAGTGCTTGAATAAAGGACCGTAGGTCACGCATGGCTCTTACGTAAGGTGGGAACGAATTCCATAGAGCTGGAGCAGAGATTGAAAAGGCCTTACGCCTTGTACTTTCGAGGCGTACTTCTCTGGGACCCGGTATATGTAAATCTTTTTTTTTTTACTGCTCAACCATAAGTCAGCTATAATTCATTGTCCCTTATTCACACTAAGCCCCCGGTGGTGCAATGGATTAAACCCTTGAGCTGGCAGGACTGAAGACCGACAGTTTGGAGGTTCGAATCCGGGAACAGCACAGGTGAGCTCTCTCTGTCAGCTCCAGCTCCCCATATGGATGGTAAAACATCAAAACATCTGGGCCTCCCCTGGACAACGTCTTTGCAGATGGCCAATTCTCTCACACCAGAAGTGACTTGCAGTTTGTCAAGTCGTTCCTGACATGGGGAAAAAACCGCAAGCCATGTACTCACTGTCACATTTGTCAGACATTCGTTCACCAAACCCCCTACACCAGGGGTGCTCACACTTTTTCAGCATGCGAGCTACTTTTAAAACAACCAAGTCACAAAGATCTACCTACCCACTAGAAAAATGTAAAACATATAACTATTTTCAAATTTATTAAGGATTCTTTGTATGTATGGCCATCCAGCCATCATCATCATCATCATCATCATAGTAATAACCATCTCTAGTCCATGCAGCAAAATCACAATCAAAGCACCTCAGACGGATGGCCACCCAGCCTCTGTTTAAAAGCCTCCAAAGAAGGAGCCTCCACTACACTCTGAGGCAGAGAGTTCCACTGCTGAACAGCTCTCCGTTAGGAAGTTTTTCCTCATGTTCAGGGGGAATCTCCTTTCTTGTAGTTTAAAGCAATTGATTTTGTCATTTGGGAGTTGTAGTTGCTGGGATTTCTAGATAGCCCACAAAGAGCATCCTGAACTCCACCAATGATGGAATTTAACCAAACTTGGCACACTGAACTCTCATTTTTTTTAAAAATAATTTTTATTGATTTTCGAAATAGGGTAAGGGGAAACGAGGGTAGTAAATACTACCTTCTCGTAAAAACAATATAGGGCAAAAAGAGAAAGAAAAGGGAAATTACAACTTTTCATTATTATAATCGGGGTTTGGGTAGGGTAAAGGGGTGGTGGAAGGGGTTGGGGGAGTTA
The DNA here is from genome assembly GCA_030556195.1 of Anolis apletophallus. Taxonomy (NCBI): domain Eukaryota; kingdom Metazoa; phylum Chordata; class Lepidosauria; order Squamata; family Anolidae; genus Anolis; species Anolis apletophallus. Next base: position 7,674 of record JARBWK010000499.1, on the reverse strand, counting down.
GACTACTAATAATAAGTCAAGAATAATAAAGCAAGAAAAGAAAGATGCATAGAGAAGGGACTTGGGGGAAGGGGAAAGGGGAATTGAGTTTATGTGGGAAAAGTTATGTACAATTGACTTCCTTTCTTCTCGGTGGGGTTTTGACACAATATCTTGATGTATAAGTCCTTATTTCATGTTTATTTTTTATTAAAAGTTTACTCTGGAGTAATCATCTATTTGAGTCCATTTTGTCTGTTTCCTTGGGGTAGGGGTATTCTTTTTTAGATAGAATGTCAGTGTATCCATATTTTTTATTTCATATACCTTTTCCATCCATTCAGCTCTATCAGGGATTTTGTCGGTCTTCCATTTTCTGGCCAGAATGATTCTTGCCGCTGTAAACATATAAAAAATAGCTTGTCTTCATTTTCTTCCAATACTCTCATGAGACCAACAGAAAGTACTGAAAGGGTTTTCTGGGCATTGACCTTGAGTTTGGGAGTTGTAGTTCTCCTACATCCAGAGAGCACTGTGGACTCAAATAATGATGTATCTGGACCAAACTTGGCATGAATCCTCAATATGCCCAAATGTGAACACTGGGGAAATTTGGGGAAAATAGACCGAGACATTTGGGAGTTGGAGTTGCTGGGATGTATAGTTCACTTACCTTCCAGAGCAGAGTCATGCTGTGCTGGCTGGCAGTGAGGAGGGCGTCCAGGAAGCGCACCAGGGCCTCCCCGCCCAGGCAGGGGTTTCGCAGCCTCCCTTCCCTGCCTCACATGAGGGGCAGTGCAAAGCCGCTTGCCACCCAGGCCCAATCTCTAATCCCTCCAATACTGGCCCCATACAAAGAGCAAAGGCGCGTTATAGCTAACGTGCATTGGCTCCTTCCATGGGGCAAGAAGCGGAGGGGCTTCCCTCCAATCCTGGCCCCATGGAAGGAGGCATGTTATAGCTAACGTGCATTGGCACCTTCCATGGGGCCAGGAGCGGAGGGGATTCCCTCTGATCCTGGCCCAATGCAAGGAGCCAAGGCGCATTATAGCTATGAGCAATGGAAGCAGGCGAGAGGAGAAGTAGGAGGGCAGTAATCCAGTACGTAACATTTGTAATCCAGTACGTAACAAAAGGGAGGTTGAGTCGCAAGGTCTGCAAACTAGTGTTTGTCTCTAGCTAATCAGCTGGCCGAGCAGTGTTGGTCACTGATTGGCCAGCCGGCCAGCCGGTGGGAAAAATAATCCCCGCTCAGGGGGCTTCTGGGAAGAAGCCCCCTTAAGACCCAAGATGGCTGGCAAGAGAGCGCCCTCTGCCACAACATGCATTGTCTGGTAAGTCAGGCAATGCATTTCCCAGCACCTGACGAAAGAGCCATATGGCAGCATGAAAAGAGCCAGATATGGCTCGCGAGCCATGGGTTCCCGACCCCTGATTTAGGGCTTTGTAGGTAATAACCTGCACTTTGAATTGGGACCTGAAGCTTATCGGCAGCTAGTGGAGCTGTTTAAACAGGGGGGTTGACCACTCCCTGTAGCTCGCTCCATTTAGTAATCTGTCTTCTGCAATGGACATTGCAGAAATGCTCTATTCTGTTTTCCATAGAGATACATCCACTTATGAAGATATAAATCTGTTACTAAACTCTGGGTAATATTTCCTGGACTTTTATGCATTGCGCCATATAGAATTTTTACTTTTTTCATTTAATCTTAGTATCAGAGTTTTAGTAATTATTTGAACCACAATAAAAGAACATATACTCGAGCAAAGCCATGATCACAATCCTTTCCCTTTTAAAAATAAGGTTGCTTATACAGTATGTGTGTACACACACACACACACACACACACACACACACACACATATACTAGCTTGGGGACCCGGCGGTGCCCGGGTCATTTGAGAAAGGCAGTGGTTGCCTATGATCCAAATTCAGTCTAGATCCAATGTCAGCAGGGTTCAGTGGATACCGGTGAACTACTACTCTCATATGCATGCCCCATTGTCGATGTCTATCCTTCCCAAACTGCACCAGGATGTAGAGTGAGTCATGGAAATTCTGTGTGCCAAGTGTGGACTTGATTAGTCATTGGTGTGGTTCATAGTTGTCTTTGGAAGTGAGTGAAGGTACTGGAAATCCCATCATCCATTGTCCGTTATCCCCAAATCTGTACCAGGATGTAAAGTGGAGCATGGGGGCTCTGTGTGTCAACTTTGGCCCAGGTCTGTCATTGGTGGGCCTCACAGTGGTCTATGGCAGCCGAAGGAAATGAAAGTAGTGCAAATCCCATCATTTGTGGTGCATTGTCCCCTAAATGGCACCAGGACGTAAAGTGGGTCATGGGGGTTATGGTCTGTCATTTTTGCGGGTCACAGTGGCCTGTGGAAGTGGGAGCCAATAAGAAAGTTGACACATACACACATACATACCCACATAAACTGACTTTTATTATATGTAGTAATTAGGGTACCTGGCAGTGCCTGGGATATTTGAAAGAAGGCATTGCTTGTTTTGGGGTGTTAGATAGTATCATGTAGTTAATTAGTAACATTATTTATTAGAAAAAAGCCAGTCTTTGATTTAGTTTTATTACTGCTCCCGTTAGAAAATACATAACAATGTGGATGAACCTCAATTCCCAGAACCGTGGGTCAATCCTCCCTAGACCAGGCCTGTATACACAGCTGGCCATGTTGAGTCTGTGTGCTAAGTTTGGTCCAGATCTGATGTCGGCTGGGGTCAGTATTCTCTGTATAAGAGTGAACTACAACTCCCATATGGCAAGGGCAGTCACCCCCGAACCCTCTAGTTGGTCATGTTGAATCTGTGTGCCAAGTTTGGTCCAGATCCAACGTTGGCTGGGTTCAGTGCTCTTTGGATGCAGGTGAACTACAACTCCTACAAATCAAAGTAAATTCCCCCTAAACCTGGTCATTGGGGCTCTACATGCCAAATGTGATGCAGATCTATTATTGAAGGGGGTCTGCCTTGATGCAAGGTGAACTACAACCCCACCGTGTTGAATCACTCCCCCAAAACCCATCCAGTCAGCTCAGTTGCTGATCAATTCCTCTCTGCTGTGTGCCACAGGAGAGGGTAGGAAAGGGTTAAGGGAGAGGCAGTGGGTGGGGTGATGCAAATTCCACAATAATGGAGAGAGAAAGGAATCCTGGGATCAGGGCCGGACTAAGGTAATTTAAAATGGTAAGCGAACATTATTTTGGCGCCCCCTCGCTCTCCGACCTCGTGGAGCGTGCGCATGCATGCCGGGCGCGCATGCGCTGGGCCAGCTAGTTCTGCACGTGCGCCATTGCTGCGGAGGGACTCCAGATGGACCAAGATACCAATCGCCCTAAGTGAGGCCGAAAAGGAGGAACTTTTTGCAGCCGGGACGGAGCCGGAGCATTTTGGGCGATTGGCGTCACAGTCCAGCTGGAGTCCCTTTGCAGCAATGGCACATGCGTGGAACCTGTCGGCCAGATGCGCCCCTGACTACGTGGCGCCCTAAGCGGGTGCTTACTTTGCTTAATGGTAAATCTGCCCCTGCCTGGGATGCCTGCCTGTGGTGGAAGAAACACCTAACAACAATAGTTCAACACAAAATATGCATTCAAAAGTTCATTTTATATATTCAAAACATCATATAGCAGTGACAATCATATTCTATAACTATAAGCATCCATCACAATACCGTGTCCAGGGTACAGCTGGGACAACACAATGTCTATAAGGAGTGAATCTCAGTAAGTCCAGTCCGTGCACCTTGGGGTCAATCGTCCAAAGCTCAATTCGAGCATAACACAGGTAAAGGGGTGCGTGGAAGTAATCCAAAACCATAGACCGCAATGAACCGGAGCCAGTCAATCCAAGGCTCCTGGAAATGAAAATAAAGCAAGCTTATTTTTGACAGAAGAATATCCACACACAATCGGGGCCGCTGAATTCCGTTTCGTGGTCTTTTTCAAAGGCTAGATATCCATCAATATGGTTCCAGTCCTGGAAGATTACAATATATACATAATATACAGCATAGTGGGAACAATACATAAACTGAGGAAATCATAATATAAGCGAAATCGCTATACATACCAAAGTAAAGGAGAATCCAACCGCATTACATCTAGTGCGGTGACCAGTTAAGGTGATATACCACAGAATTATGCTCGAATTGAGCTTTGGACGATTGACCCCAAGGTGCACGGACTGGACTTACTGAGATTCACTCCTTATAGACATTGTGTTGTCCCAGCTGTACCCTGGACACGGTATTGTGATGGATGCTTATAGTTATAGAATATGATTGTCACTGCTATATGATGTTTGGAATATATAAAATGAACTTTTGAATGCATATTTTGTGTTGTTAGTATTATCTAACCTTGACTCTGTTTGAAGAGTGGAAGAAACACCTAAAATCCAGGATAAAATGCTTGAATGAAAGCATTTCTTGGATGGTGGGTCGTAGTGTGTGTGGAGGGCATTGGAAGGGTTTGGGCCACATATTCATGGCACTCACTCTAACCTGCATTGTCCACGAAGGGAGTGCCTTGGAGGCTTCTCAGCACTTGGAACTAGAGCCTGTTTGTGGAGGCCGGAGCCTGTCTGTGTAAGTGGACAACTCTGCCACATACACATTTTTCACTTTTATTATGTGTATAGATATAGATAGATAGATAGATAGATAGATAGATAGATTGTGTGTGTGTGTGTGTGTGTGTGTGTGTGTGTGTATATATATATACATACTGTATACCGTATATAAGCCCAATTCACTGATACCTTCAGACTTTCCGTTGCCCCTTTTTCTCCATTTTTAGCTCAAATAAGCTATTCACGAAACGCATAGTTGTTATTCACTTCTTACAGAGGCTCCATTATCAAAGATGTGCTTTTGTTGCTGGGTTGACAGATTTTCCCATTACTCGCCCTGAAAAATCTTATATTGGTAGGAAAAATGCTATTTTTCTCTCAGCAAGTCTAAGCATCCCCTTCAGTTACGTGGCTACAGCTCCAATTACTTTGCCGGGTATTTTCCGCCTCTCAGATGTTTCAAAAGAGAGCAGCGGCAAGATACAAAATGTTCCAAAGTGATGGCCCACATCCAATTTCCCTCACCAGAGTATGCACAACCGTCGGACGACTGGGAAGATTTTCTCTCATTAACTAATGCTTCTGGATGAAGAAAGGGTTGCTATGGCAATCGCAAGCAGAACTTCACACTGGCAAAGTACAAAGGTGAACACAAAAACCGCAACCTAGATGTTGCAGTGAGAATTGAAAGGATGTGAAGTTCTATCCAAAGGACGGAACAGGGAGAGATGTGTGAGGTGTAACTCTTTGAGTAGCCCAACAAAGATCTGCATCAAGAAGTAGGCCAAGTTGGCAAAACTAGTCATGTTATAATGTTGCCTGAACAAATAACAGGTCCTTTCACCTTATGGAAATCTCTCGGCATTACTTCGCAAAGGAAGATTCTTAGGAAGGACTCATCCCACGCTTTTTACTTGCCAATCTCAGATTGCCAAGTTTGGTTGAAAGCACAGCAGAAAGGCTCCTTGGGTGATGTTGTTTCCAAGTTGCGGTTCTTTCTGCGTTGTCGTTTCTCTTCGAGACCCATTCGGCGTGTCTTCTCGAAAGAGGCCTCAGCATTGTGGATAGTGCGTCTCCATGCCTCCCGATGGGAGGCCAGGGTGGACCATTGTTGGTGATCAATCTGGCCGAGCCTGAGGTGTTGTTTCAGGGAGTCCTTATATCTCTTTTTTGGGGCGCCTCTCTTGCGCTGACCCGTGGCGAGCTCACCATAAAGTAGTATCTTAGGGAGGCAGTGGTCCTCCATCCTAGAGACGTGCCCTGCCTAGCGCAGCTGTGTTCTCACAGCATGGCCTCAATGCTGGTGATCCCTGCTTGCTCAAGGACAGCAACATTAGTCACAAAGTCGGTCCAGTGTATATTTAGGATTGTGCAAAGACAGTGCTGATGAAAGCGTTCGAGGAGTCGTAGGTGTTGGCGATAGGTGACCCATGTTTCAGACCCATAGAGGAGAATAGACAGTACAATAGCTGTGTACACCGTGATTTTGGTGCTTTGCCTCAGGTGCTTGTTGCTCCAGACTCTTTTGTGAAGCCTTCCAAATGCACTATATGCCTTTGATAATCTGTGATCTATCTCTTTATCAATCTTGGCGTCTGAAGAGATGATGCTTGCCAGGTAGGTGAACTGCTGAACGGACTTAAGCACAGATTTGCCTATGCTAACGTGGGGATGATGGTGTTCTTCCTGTGGTGCGGGCTGGTAGAGGACTTCCTTATGGAAATATCAACAACAATAAACCACAAAATAAAAATTTTCCATTGAAATGTTTTATTTGAAAGGAAACCATATAGCCAAATTAATTATTGTTTTTAAAAACATGAGCAACTTTTCAATGTCTCAATAATTTTCTAGTAGTCTACTTTATGCAGTGGTTCTCAACCTTCCTAATGCGGCGACGCCTTAATACAGTTCCGTATGTTGCGGTGACCCCCAATCATAACACTATTTTCGTTGCTACTTCCTAACTGTAATTTTGCTACTGTTATGAATTGTAATGTAAATAGCTGATATGCAGGCTGTATTCCCATTCACTGGACCAAATTTGGCACAAATACCTGACATGCCCAAATTTGAATACTGGTGGGGTTGGGGGAGGGATTGAGTTTACCTTGGGTCCTTATACTGTATACTTATACTTATAGTGGTAGCTTGTTCAACTTAAGCCGTCTGAGGGCTCGCACTAAGACTCTAAACTATCTAGTCTGTGACCTGCTTTTTGCCGACAATGCTGCCCTTGTCGCCCACACAGAAGCAGCCCTGCAGCGCCTAACATCTTGCTTTGCAACAGCTGCAGAGCTGTTTGGGTTGGAAGTCAGCCTGAAGAAAATGGAAGTCCTCTACCAACTTAGGAAGGTTGAGAATGCAGTGGTTCTCAACCTTCCTAATGCCACCGCCTTAAATACAGTTCCTTATGTTGTGGTGACCCCCAATCATAACACTATTTTCATTGCTACTTCATAACTGTAATTTTGCTACTGTTATGAATCGTCATATAAATGTCTGATATGCAGAATGTATTTTCATTCACTGGACCAAATGTGGCACAAATACCCGATACGCCCAAATTTGAAAACTAGTAGTATTTTTTTTTGGGGGGGGGGGGATTGATCTTGTCATTTGGGATTTGTAGTTGCTTGGATTTATAGTTCACCTACAACCAAAGAGCGGGGGAGGTTACAGACCAAGCACAGTCCGAAGACCCAAAGACCTCAGCGGTGGAGTAGGCGAAGGATAACATGGTACATGTTACAACACTGTGAAGGCGGAAGAAGGCTGCAACAGATTGAGAAGCCACGGTCGTCGTGTTGACCATGCCACTGTGGGACCTCACTCTGTGAAGACTTCCACAGATGTTATGTTGAAAGTGTTAAACAGTTTATTTTTACACAAATGGGCACAAAGCTTAGGTGGTTTCACAAGATCTCCGAAGAGGTACAAACTTCAAGGTTTCAACAATATAACACTGGGGTTTTGAATTCCCCTTACACAGTTACATACAAGTAACTACTTAATACTGGGTTACTCTCAACCCTGGGACTAAACTCTGTCCCACACACTTGGGTTTCCCTCAACCCACACACAGAACTGAACTGCACACT
>JARBWK010000498.1:0-30284 GCA_030556195.1 Anolis apletophallus | reverse complement strand
CTCAGGAGCTGAATCCCATCCGTCAATATACTCTTCCTCTCTCCACGCCAACCTCTCCATTTCTGGGAAAGTTGAAAAAGAGCTTTTGCTTCTGTAACGACTCTCCAACACTCGGTAAGGATCACGCGTAGATAGTAGCACGGTCCAACACGATTTTATTGCAGGTACGACACATGTGAAGCAAAAGCACCGTCCCACCACCCAAACACACCTTATATACCCCGAGCCCCTCCCATGGCCCATGCAATGTCCAAGCAGGGTTGCACCATGTCCGGTGATTCAGCATATCCCATAGTCCAAAGGGATGTGACCTCATGCCCCCATGAGTCAGCGTTATGTGTCCAATTGTCCAATGTCCAGGCTCGGAGGAGTTACCTCACTTCCCTCCGGAGCCTCGCACACATCTGGAAGTTACGTCACTTCCACTTGGCTCAGCCCAGGCTCTATGCAGCTGGAGCCAAGGTCACCAAACAACTGGGGCAAAGGTCGGTGCAATCTCATGGAAGGGTGGGGGCCTGAGCTTCTCCTAAACTCAGGTCTCCCAATCCTGACAAGACTCCTTTTGTTTTATAAACACTGGACCCTCTGAGATTAGCCTCGTCCCGCATTTATAGAACCTATGGCATAACTATATTTCATATTTCATAACCGGCTCTCCCTGCTGGCCTCGGAAACCAGCACATGGCTACAGTTATTTTCATTTATTTACCATCCAAAAGGCTGAAACTTCTCATGGATAGAATCTGCACATGGCCCTTTGTCAACAAAGGAAGGGTCGTTAAGGACAGTTCCTGTTTCCCACCAAGAACAAAGGACTTGCTTTTGGCCCGAAAGGTCAAAGCCATTAACATATGGACATGATCTAATCTAGAAAACTCCAGCTGCTCTTTGTTTTGAACACATCCCTGTCCCTCGCTTCCCATTCGCCAGGGCAAAAGCGGTGCTGTTTCGCGATTGGTTCCCGCTCCAGCTGGCTTCCAAGGTTCCAACCAATCATCATGAAGCCTACAGCATGCAGGGGTGGGAAAGTTTGAATCTGACAGTTCTGTAAAGTGTATAAAAATGGCATATGTTTCAATATAACTTTATGACTCTTTGCGACAAGGAATCTGCAGTGGTCATCCTTCTCGGCTGGCAAGAATAAAGACTTCAGTGGCATCTTCTTCCGGACTTCTTTGGTGAGGTCATTTGGGAAAGGGACTTTTAGGTTGCTTTTAAAAATTTGCCAGAGGTTTTTGCTGAAATCCTCGCTTTAGGGGTACTTCTGGGCCTCTGCCCCCTATGGGCCAGGCTGTCCTAAATAGTTCAGCAACACTAGCGCACCGTATCATACAGAATGTGGCAGCAAATGTTGCATATCTTGCAACAACCTGCGGTAGCACCGCAAATTAAACTGCTACCTGCAGAAAAACTTGCTGACCAGAGAGCTGGCAGTTTGAAGCTGCGGGTCGGGATGAGCTCCCGATGTTAGCCCTAGCTTCTGCCAACTTCGCAGTTCGAAAACGTGCAATGTGAGTAGATCAATAGGTCTTCGGCAGGAAGGTTAAAAGGTGCCCATGCAGCCATGCCGGCAACACGGCCAGGAGGGTCTACAGACAACAGGACCCTCGGCATGGAAAAATGGAACAAGATCACCTTGCCATGGCCACAGTTGAGCATCCAGACGCTGGAGATGGAAAGGGAAGCCTTTGCCTTTGATTGTGTATTGTGTATGTCATTCTTCACTGTATACATTTAACTGATTTATGAGGCCATAAATCCAGGAAGTATGCAAAGAATGAAGGAATGCAACAGCTCCCCCTGGTGGTCAGAATCTGGAATGTTAAATAGCCTCTGTGTCTGTCTATATATGTTGTGGTTCTATGGCATTGAATGTTTGCCTATATATGTACATTGTAATCCGCCCTGAGTACCCTGCGGGGTGAGAAAGGCGGAATATAAATGATGTAAATAAATAAATAAATAAATAAATGGCATTGAATGTTTGCCTATATATGTGTTCACTGTAATCTAATAATATAATATATTGTATAAGCTGGTACGTAGCTTTGGGCTTGAGTGTCACCAGTACGCTGATGACACTCAGCTCAATCTGAGGATGGAGGGCTGACCAGACTCCGTACCCTATAATGTCCATCTTTGCCTTGAAGCCATTACTGGATGGTTGCGAGCCAGCAGGTTGAAGGTGAATCCAGCAAAGACGGAAATCCTATGGCTGGGCCGTCCGGGCGATAGGGACATCCAACTGCCGACCCTAGATGGCGAGGCACTATGCCCGTCATCACTAGTAAAAAGCCTAGGAGTCCTTTTGGACCCTCTGCTGTCAATGGAGGATCAAATCTCCAATGTCAGCAGAATTGCGTTCTTCCACCTATGACAGGTGAGGCGTCTGGCCCCCTATCTGTCCTGGAATGACCTGGCCACGGTGATCCAGGCCACGGTCATCTCAAGACTTGACTACTGTAACGCTCTTTACATTAGCCTATCCTTGACAGTGACATGGAAACTTAAACTAGTGCAGAACGCTGCAGCCCGACTTCTCGCAGGGGAACCTGCGAGCTGTTGTATAACACCAATACTTCGGGACCTGCACTGGTTACCAATCAAATTCCGGATTACTTTCAAGGTGTTAATTCTTTCAAGGCCTTATATGGTCTGGGGCCAGTGTACCTAAAGGATCGCCTGGTTTCATATAATCCCCGAGATCACTACGGTCAGAGGACCAGAACTCTTAGACATCCCCAGCCTAAGATCTTTCCGTTTGATGACAGCTCGGTGAAGGGCTTTTTCCATCATTGCCCCGGTGCTGGACACTTTCCACAGAGCATGCAAGACCCATCTATTCAGGCAGGCCTTCGAGTGATATGGGAACTTTTAATCTTCTTTGTTTTTATTAGGTATTGTTTTATTCTAACTCTTTCTGTAAACCGCCCCGAGCCTCCAAATAAATAAATAAATAATAAATAAATATATGCATATAATATTTATAATATAAATATCATTATAATTATATAATACTAATAATAATTATAATGATACAGTATTATAATTATATATTTTATATTACATGTAACATTACTAATAATATTACAATATTATTAGTTTCTGGGCAAGGTGATTGAGAGGGCGATAGCAGGGCAACTGCAACAGTTCCTTGAGGACACAGCCAGCTTAGATCCCTTCCAGTCCGGCTTCCGCTCGGGGCACGGGACGGAGACTGTGTTGGTCGCTATTTCAGATCGGCTTCGATGCCAACTGGACAAGGACGGTTCAGCGCTGCTTGTGTTATTGGACCTCACAGCAGCTTTTGATACAGTCGATCACAATCTTTTGGCCCACTGCCTTGCCGTTGCTGGAGTCAGGGGAACAGCCCTGAAATGGTTGCTGTCCTTTCTCCATAATTGGGGACAGCGAGTGGAAAGGGGCGGTTTGGTTTCTGAGAGGGCTCCACTTACTTGTGGGGTCCCTCAAGGTGCCATTCTCTCCCCTTTATTATTTAACATCTATATGCAACCACTTGCTAGTCTGGTCCGAAGCTTTGGGCTGCAATGTTATCAGTACGCTGACGACACCCAGCTCGTTCTGCAAATGGAAGGCCGGCCGGACCCTCTTGTTTCCAACAGTGCCTTGAAGCCGTTACTGGTTGGTTGTGTGCCAGTAGATTGAGGGTGAATCCAGCACCCTCAATCTACTAGGGAGGCCCGACTGCCTAGCTTGGATGGCGAGGGATTATGCCCGACGTCCTCAGTTAAGAGCCTTGGGGTCGTTTTTGACCCGTTGCTGTCGATGGAGGCCCAGGTTTCCAGCGTCAGCAAAACCACCTTTTTCCATCTGCGGCAAGACAGGCGTCTGGCCCACTACCTATCCAGAGACGACCTGGCCACGATGCTCCAAGCCACGGTCATCTTGAGACTGGACTACTGTAATACCCTTTACATCAGCCTGCCCTTGTCAGTGATCCGGAAACTTAAGATTGTCCAGAATGCCGCTGCCCGACTTCTCACTGGGACCCCAGTGAAACGTCACATAACACCCATCCTCCAGCAGCTTCATTGGCTTCCGGTCGAGCACCGGATCACCTTCAAGGTGATGGTGTTAACCTTCAAGGCCTTGCGTGGTCTGGGGGCGCTGTATCTGAAGGACCGTCTCCTCCCCTACCAACCCCAGAGGTCACTTCGTTCCGAACAAATGAACCTCCTTGAAGCACCGACCTTCAAAGCAATCCGTCTCACACCGACCCGGCGCAGAGCCTTTTCTGTAGTGGCGCCATCAATATGGAACACTCTTCCTAACCATGTACGGGCCATGCAGGACCTTCTCTCCTTCCGCCAGGCCTGCAAGACTCACCTTTTCCGGCCAGCCTTTGATTGCTAGGCCGGAATTTTTTCTTTAAGCTAGTTTAATAAGTTTGCTTTTACCTCTGTGTGTTTTACCTGATTGTAAGCCGCTCCGAGCCCTCGGGGAGTGGCGGCGTACAAGTCCAAATAATAAATAAATAAATATTACATGTAATATTACTAATAATATTACAATATAATGGTATTGTACGATATAGATATTGTGCTTATGCTAATAATATAATATATTGTATGTACGATATATATATATCTTGTAAGCCGCTCTGAGTCCCCTTCGGGGTGAGAAGGGCAGCATACAAATGCCGTAAATAAATAAATAAATCTATATATATATAAAGAGAGTGGTCGTGCGTTGACGCTTATGCACGGCCACACTATAACCCCCAGAACCACAAAACCCACCACATACATTTCAACAGACCACAAGGTACAATTGTGGCACAACCCCCCCCCCCCGAAACCTCCGCAGACCCCTAAACGCGACCCCCAAAAATAGCCCATTCAAACCTATCGGAGGATCCGCAGCCCGGTGCATTCACCTGCTCTCCACTGGGAGAGCGGAACTCCTCCCCGCCTGAATGCCCTCCGGAGGTTAAGGGCCGGCCTGGAAGTGGCGGAGGAGAGGGGCAGAAGCCCAAGGAGCCCAAGGCAGCGCCCGCACCACCCGGCTCCATGCGGCGGAGGACGGCTGCTGTGTGGTGTCTCTCCCTGCGGTGTCCTCTTCCAGGAGTGACAGGGAGCTGGGGTGCCGCCTCATTGCTCTTCCTCGCCGCTGTCGCCTCCTTGGCTTCCTCCGCCGCCTTCCTCATGTTCGTGGACCCGGGCCGCGTGGGTTGGGTCTGGGAACATTTGGGAGGCTGGGAGACGGAGGAGGAGGCAGGTAAGGCCATGGAACTACACCTCCCAGAAGGCTCCGCGCCGCTCCCTGGGAAGCAGGGGCGGAGCTTTCTGGGTAGTCCCATTGCACACAAACATACACATATAAATACACACAAAACACAGTCACATCATTTCCAACCCTTACATACCCAGACTTCCTCATATCTCCTACATAGGGCACAGCAACGCGTGCTGGGTTCAGCTAGTAAATAAATAAATAAAGTGATAGCTATCTACTCACATTAGCATGTTTTCGAACTGCTAGTTTGGCAGAAGCTGGAGCTCACCCCACTCCCAAGATTCGAACCGCTGACCATTCAGTCAGCAAGTTCTACAGCTTGGCGGTTTAACCCACCGCGCCACTGCGGCCGCTTCAAGGGCCGATCCCATAGTATTTCCCCTCCTTTTCTCAACATCTTCCGTAAGATGACACCCACCGTTCGGAGATTCGGCTGCCACTTAGGTTTTTCTCCTTGAGTTTAGAAGCAGAGGTCAAGAACGGAAGGACGTCTTCCCCATCACCAGATTACAGCAAGGTTGCAATTAACTTCTTCCCCGTCAGATGGAAAAGAAATCTTAGCTGCCATTCCTCATATCATCATATGATCCGCAGCAGCTGGCTTGGGAGCAAGAAAATATTAATAACAATACTGTTTAGTTAAAACTGTGCCAGAATAAAGTTGTCTTGTTATTTCCATTTTCACATCAACGCTCCCTCGTGAACACCAACCGAATGGCAATTTCTCTCTGGATGCTCTAACCTGCAAAAAGTATGAGAACAGTACCCTCTGCTGGTACAAATTCTAAAATATCAAACACTCGCAAATCAGGAAAAAAAATAGATTGGAAAAGTTACTTTTTGGGCCACAGTTCCCAGAATCCTGCAGAAAAAAAAGGGAGACATTTCCAAACCAATAACAAAGGACGATCATAAAACGCATGGGCCTTGATTGCCCCTCTTTGTTCTGTCCCTCGATGGGACAAAAGTTATTCATTCAACTATACTTTGCTATTCTCCCCCACCCCACCCCCACCCCGCCAGCCATTGGAGGCGGGAATCTGCAATCCTATTGGTCAGCGGGCACTGCAGTCCCACCTCTGCGGTGCACTTTACGACCGGAATGGCCCTTGGATTATGCCTTTGGATTGCATAGTTTTAATTAATTGGTTTGAAGATTTTATTTATTTACTAGCTTGGGAACACAGATGGAGTTTGGGGAAAATAGACCTTGACATTTGGGAGTTACAGTTTCTGGGATTTATAGTTAACACACAAACAAAGAGCATCCTGAACTCTTGCAGCAATGGAATGGAACCAAACTTGGCATGAATACTAAATATGCCCAAATGTGAACACAGATGGAGTTCAGGGCAAATAGACCTTGCCATTTGGGAGTTACAGTTTCTGGGATTTATAGCTAACACACAAACAAAGAGCATCCTGAATTCTTGCAACAATGGAATTGATTCCAAACTTGGCATGAATACTCAATATGCCCAAATGTGAACACAGATGGAGTTCAGGGGAAAAATAGATCTCAACATTTGGGAGGAAGGCTGAGGAAGGCTGGTGAGGGGCCCTTCCTCCCTGAGGGACTTCGGGGGGGGGGTGAGGGGAAGGGCGCCCCGGGGCCTCACCTGGGACGCAGCAGGGCCGAGCCGGGGGGCCTCCAGAAGCAGCTGGCTCTTTCACTTTCTTCACTGCTGCAGGGACCTAGTGCGCATGCGCCCAGACAAGTGCACTTCCACTTCCGCCTCCGTTCCCCACCCTCCCTCGATTGGAGGCTGGCTGGCTGGCTGGCTGGGGAAACGGCCGAAGGAGGCGGTGCCCCGGTCCCTTCTTTTTCTTCGCCGCCGCCACGCCCTTCATCTTCCTCTTTCTCCAAGCAACAGGAGTTCGGCAGGAGGGGGAAAAAAGGGGGGGGGTTCCCGCAGCACAGCATGTGTTCGCTCACGGAACACTAGTGTGCGGCGGAACAGCAGTTGGGAAACACTGTGTTAGAATTAGGAAACCAAGAGCTACAAAAGTGACAAAAAAAACCCTATTTTTTTATTTTATTTATTTATTTATTCAATTTTATATACCGATCTTCCCTGCAGGCTCGGGGCGGTTTACAAACAATCAGTTAAAATACATGTAAAATACACAAAATACATAAAATACATATAAAACATTAGATCAGATAGGGCATGGTCAGAAAACCGGGGGACTTAGTTAAAGGCAAGCTTAAACAGAGTTGTTTTACATGCCATCCGGAAGGGAACTAACTCCATGATGGTGTGAACGTCGTCTGGCAACGCATTCCATAGCGTCAGGGCCACCGCGGAGAAAGCTCACTGTCTAGTCACGGAAAGGTGGCAGGAGTGGACTGATGGAACTGTCAGGAGATTTTTTTTCTTCTGAACGTGGTGGTCTCGGGGGAATGTACGGGGTGAGACAGTCCCTCAAGTACGCTGGCCCTAGACCATACAAGGCCTTAAAGGTCAAAACCAGCATCTTGAATACAATCCGGTACTCTATTGGCAGCCAGTGCAATTGCTGCAAGATAGGCGTGATATGCTCTCTCGTCGATGCTCCCACCAGTAATCGAGCGGTAGCGTTTTGCACTAGCTTGAGCTCCCGGATTGTTGACAAGGGAAGGCCAATGTAGAGGGCGTTACAGTAATCTAGCCTCGAGATGACCTCGCCTGGATTACCGTGGCCAGGTCATCCCAGTCTTGGAGAAAAGAGGCCACCCATTTAAGGGCAATCCCCCTAACTCCCGTCATGGCTAAACGGTGGGTCAGTAGTGCATGATCTACTGTGTCAAACGCTGCCGTGAGATCTAACAACACAAGCAGGGCTGACCCGCCATCTGGAATATTTAGTTTCTCCAGCCCCAGAACGACACTAGAGGACCTAGAGATTCCTAGAAAGCCACTATGACCATTTTCTGGCAGAGGTGGACCATAGAGCTGCACTGAAGGGCTTACAGAGAACATATCAAATCTGTGAATAATCAAATCTGCAATAATTAAAACAGCATGCAGGATGGACTGTATAACATAATAACCCAAGCAGTGTGCATCAAAAGTCTGACAAAAATAATGAGAGCATAATACCATGATGAGAGAGTAAGCTTGGAAGAGTGATGGCATCTCCTCCTCTCAGCTTTCCTTGGAGGCAGCTGAGCTCAGAAAGAAGACGTCATCCTCTAGCGAACGCCACATTGCCTAACATTGAGTCACTGGCCCAACAGGCTTATGAGACACGCTGATGCAACCCGAGCCAAAACACGTGCAAGCATAGATACAGAAGCAGCTTTGTTCCTGGTGGAATTTATTTCTAACTAAAAGGATATTTATTCTCCTCTCCACACACACACACACACAAATTACTTGCAAATTTCAGCCTTCATTAACATTTTCATTCTGTCCAAGTCGCATTAATAATTGCTCAGAAGACCAAAAAAAATCTGTTGATTCTGTAGTCGAACAACTTTAGGAGACCCTTCCCTAAACGCCGGGCCGGGGATCACGGCCGAAGTCTAGGTGATCCCGTTAAACCGTAAATCCCGCCGTATTCCGAATTGTTTTCGCTCACCCAGACCAGAAGAACGCCAGAGGCCGAGAGAAGGAATCTCGATCAGCTGATGAAGGATGAAAGCTGGACACGCAGGTTCCAAAGAGCTAACATGTCTTTAATGGGTAGCACAGACAAATATATAGAGAAAAGTACATTTACATTTGAATTGAGCGCCTTTCCCGCCAATGTGTGGCTCCAGCTGATAGGCCGAGATGTCAAAGTCAGCTGAGCAGGAAGCCGGCCAGCGCGTCCTGGCCAATCAGGGAGCCACGAGTTCTTTTGAATAAGCCAATCCAGGCCGGGCTACGCAAGGCGGGAAAGGCTCCATGGATCAGCGGGGTGAATGAGGAAGTGTCCAAGTTGGGGTGCCCTAGGGCTAACGAACGACCGTTGGGGACTCCTGCTCCCTTTGTGCTATTGTTTTATTTGAATTTTTTCAATAGGGTCTTTGTCTATGGCCGAAACTCCCTTGTTTGGGGACAGTTTCGGCTGAAATGGAAGCATGGTTATCTTTAGTAAAAATGACCTATAATTGTGACTCATGGCAATTGGCAGTGGGGTTCCGAATCCCACTTGGGTCCAATTATGTCTATGAATATGAGTTTTGGGAATGCCAGTGCTTATGTCCTTCCAGCGGCCAGTCTCCGAGGCTGGAAAAACATCAGCGGGTAGATTTCAATATAAAGTTCAGATAGCCCTGAGAAGGAATTGATATCTACCTTAAATATTGTTTGTGCAAAGGGAAATTGGCTGGGTGGTTATGCTTGGCGTTAATCTTTGGAACCCCCTGCGGGGTATTTTCTTTAGACATACAGAAACATTGGGGAGAACACATTAAGGGTACAAGGCAAAACAGATATCCCCAGCAATCATGCAGCCCGCTTCCCAGAGATTATCTTTAAAACAACCAACAAAATGCCGCTTTTCTCTGGGATTTGTAGTACTATAGAGGCATTACGGTCCTTGTGAAACTGCGGAACCTTGAGGGGAACAGTTGTTCTTGGAGTGCAATGGGGTGACAAAGTCTTTGAGAAATCACAGTCCATGAGGCAGAAGGGGAAAGGGCAGGGAGTGTTCAACTGGGGAAAAGGTCCTTGGAAACTATAAATCCACAGCGCAAGGGCAAAGGGGTTCTTGTGTAGCAATTCTCTGCCAGCCCGCTTGTACGGGGCTAACCCAGGGCAGAGAAACAGCAGTATGAGTCCAGATCAGTCTCCTTAGCGAACCTCTCATCCCAGCCCACGAGGACCCGGGTCGCTGGTCCAAAGCCTCCCTGCTCGCATGGATCCCTCCCTCAGCACTTCCCTGGGGCGATCCACCGAGGCAGAGGCACCTTCCCGTTCCCCAGAGTCCATGGATGTATGCCGGGCCCTTTGACTGTTTCCAGTCAGAGAAAGGATTTTGAGTTCATTCAGGGAAACTGGGTAGAAATGGAGAAAAATGAGCCCTGGTACTTGAGCACTAAGTCTTCCAAAGCAGCAGGTTGCTGGTGACCCGCTCCCCCCTTCAGGATCCTTTTTAGTCCAAATCGCTGACTCGCTGCCGCTTTTGGACTCATTTTGCTGCCGTGAATGGGACTTTTGAATGGGAATAAAAAGGAGGGGGCCATTGTCCTCAGATGAACTCGGAGCGTGAGAAATCGCTTGAGAGCGGGCGGCCGCTCTCCGAGCTTCTCCCAGGCCGGAGGAGAAAAGGGAGAGAGAGCAAAGGAAGAGGAGAGAATGGGAGAAACGGCAGAGTGTTTTGGGGCAGAAACGGGGCAAATCATTGAAGCTTTCAAAGTGTGGATACGGAATACATTGGAGTGAATGGGGTTCTTGTAACCGCGGTCCGCTCCTGGCCCCCTCCCTTGGGGCGCTCTTCCCTCCCTCCTTCAGGAAACAAGATGGCGAAGGGGCGGGCGGGCCCCCGTTAAGCGGCCTGGAGCAGTTCGGACGACTGGTGAGTGGGACAGAAGACAAGGTAAGAGGGTGTGGGTGGTCCTTGAAGGTTTGTTTATTGCTTTGTAAGGTGTTTTGTTTGTTTTGGGAAAGTTTCTTAGCGGTTGGGGAAGGAAGGCATTCCTAGTGGCGGTTTGTGGTACTGCAGTGAGGCCTATTTTGGGCCTGTGTCGGGTCGCCTGGCGGTGGTGGCTTGGAGGATGGGGGAATGTACATGCTTCTGCCTTGGTGTGGTCTGCCTTGTAGAGGGCAGGGTAGATGTTGGGGCCTGATCCATTGTACTGTGATGTTCAATGTTTATTGCTTTGTTCTTATTGTTGGTGCAAAGTGCTGCAATGATGCAGATGTGGCTGGGCTTGCACAATGGGGCAAAGTTAATGCTGTGGTGTGGGTGTGTAGCGAAATGGGGCGAGAAAGGAAAATAAAGAACTCATTTTGGAAGAAATAAATGCTGGGGAACTCACTGCTGCGGGGTTTCCGAGGTCAGAATCTCTGGATTCGACCTCACCTCCAGCGCACTGATGCAGTAGTCTTCTGGCACAGAGCCATGGTCTGGGTGAGCTGGAGGTCCCTCCAGCCCACTGATGTCGTACTGTGCTGGTGGTCCTTCTGGCACAGAGCCATGGTCTGGGTGTGCTGGGGCTCCCTCCAGCCCACAGACATAGTCTCCATCACCGTCCGGTCTGACTATGTTTGCGTCTGTCAAGAAAGAATTATTAGGGTTAGAAAAAAGTGGAAGGTTTCAAGAAAGCGAGGAAAGTTTGCAGGTCCCTTTGAACTGGGGGAACCTAGGATTTCCCTCCCTCCAATGGTCCAAGGGGTGGCCCAAACCCTGCTGAGATGGCCCTGTCCCCAGCTGGGAGCCAAGGGTATTTGAGGGAATTGACCTTCTACACCGCAAGGGCACGGCTTCCTCCTCCTCCTCTGATCTCGACACCAACTACTACTGGGCAGACGAGCTGCTTTCCACGCTCACCTTTCCCCTCCTCTTCCCATTTCAAGCCAACCCTCTGTTAGTTGGACAGGCAAAATTCTCAAAGTGGAAGGAAATCTTGGGAAAGTCACCAAGAGCGTGACAAATATGGCCTCCCGTCACAGGGCTTTCTGCACTTGTCATCTATCGTTGAATCTTTTATTTCCTCAGGAGTAATTGGGGTATTTAGTAGAGCTCCTTGGGCATTTTTGATGTGTTTCAGAGACAGATCTCTTAGAGCAGGGGTCGGGAACCTACGGCTTGCGAGCCATATATGGCTCTTTTGACGATTGGATCTGGCTCCCAACAGGAGGAAAAACACCCAAACAAAAAGGCTGGATGCCGGGCCACAGGCCCCTCCCGGCCAAAGGAGTTGCCGGAAAGTAGGCGTGGGCTGCGGAAAATGCTGCGTGGCGGGCCCCGCCGGGCTCGAAACCCGCAGCGAGGGAGGTGGGGAGGACCGGGGCAAGCCCAGCCCACCGCATGGTGTTTCCGTGGCCCAGGGCCGCTTTCTGGCTACTCCCTGGATGGGGAGGAGCCAAATGCTGGGCCACAGGCCCCTCCCCGCCCAAGGAGTTGCCGGAAAGTGGCCCTGGGCTACGGAAAACGCTGCGTGGCGGGCCCAGCCGGGTCCGAAACCCGCAGCGAAGGAGGCGGGGAGGACCGGGGCAAGCCCGGCCCACCGCATGGTGTTTCCGCAGCCCAGGGCCGCTTTCCAGCAACTCCCTGGATGGGGAGGAGCCAGATGCTGGGCCACAGGCTCCTCCCCACCCAAGGAGTTGCTGGAAAGTGGCCATGGGCCGCAAAAAAACACAGCGTGGTGGGCCCCGCCAGACCCGAAACCCACAGTGAGGGAGGCGGGAGGACTGGGGCAGGCCAGGCCCACCTGGATGGCGGGTTGAGACCTTCCCCTGCCCGCCCGGGTCTAGCCTTTAAGCCGGGTCCAGGTGAGATCTCGCAGGAGGAGAGGAAGGCTCTGATCTACTTCCCTCTTTTCCCTCTTTGCTTCCTCCCAGCCCTTGTTTTCAGCGATTGGGGGGAAATGGAGAGCGTTTTTCTTGATGGGATTCCCAGTAGGACCGTCTCTTACCTGCTGAACCAAAGCCGAGACTGGAAAACATGCCGAACGCTGTACCGCCACTCTTAGGATGACTCGACAGGATCCTGTAAAGAGTTTCCAAGGAGCGAGCCTCCCTGCCGCCATGCTGCTTCCCCCTGAGAGAGGAAACTGGGCCCAGAGGAGGAGGGCTGCCTTGGAGGAGGGGGCTGCGGGGCGCATCACAAAGCCCCCCCTTTGTGTGTCAGCCGCAGCCCAGAGGGGTGACATGGTTTGGTTTCCCCAGAGCCTTATTTGGGGGGCTTTCCCCCTCCCGGGTGCCCCTTGCCCCCTTTCCCTCCCCAGCTCTGAAGAAGGGTCTATGGGGCTGGAAGACTAGTTCGTTGTTGTCGTTACTGTGAACAGTAGGTGGCGCTGGTGCTTTGCTTCTACAGTGTTGCTAAAGTTCTGGTGGTGAACATTTCAGAACTTTAGTTAAACCTGACATTTCCTAATTGGTTCAGTCTTAAAAATCGCCAATAAGAAAAAAAATAATTAATTTTTGAAACTTTTGTTAGAGTTCTGAAATGTTCACCACCAGAACTTTAGCAACACTGGAGAAGCAACGTGCCAGCGCCACCTAGTGTTCACCACCAGAACTTTAGCAACACTGGAGAAGCAAAGCACCAGCGCCACCTAGTGTTCACCACCAGAACTTGAGCAACACTGTAGAAGCAAAGCACCAGGGCCAACTAGTGTTCACCCCCAGAAGTTCTGGTGGTGAACATTTCAGAACTTTAGTTAAACATGACATTTCCTAATTGGTTCAGTCTTAAAAATCGGACCGCTACCTCTCTTCTTCCCGGTCTTGCTCTTTTCCACGACACCCACGGTGTCCCCCGCCTTAATATACTGTGATTAAATAAAGTATTTATCATTTACTTAATTCATGATATTTATATGTATGAACAATATATTATTTATATGTATGTACAATATACCATATTCGTAATGTGTTATATCATAACTATCTTGTACTACATTACATTATAATTATTATAATATATTGACATTATGAAATATTGCATTATATTACACTATAATGTAATATAACATATTATATTATATAATTATATAAAATAATAAAATTATTTATTTAAATATATAATATATTGACATTATAATATATTACATTATATTACATTACTAGCTTTGGGACCCGGCGGTGCCCGGGTTATTTGAAATGGGCTGAGGCCTAGGAAGCCTTACTGTCCATTCAGGCTGAGGCCTAGGAAGCCTTACTGTCCATTCAGGCTGAGGCCTAGGAAGCCTTACTGCCCATTCAGGCTGAGGCCTAGGAAGCCATACTATCCATTCAGGCTGAGGCCTAGGAAGCCTTACTGTCCATTCAGGCTGAGGCCTAGGAAGCCTTACTGTCCATTCAGGCTGAGGCCTAGGAAGCCTTACTGTCCATTCAGGCTGAGGCCTAGGAAGCCTTACTGTCCATTCAGGCTGAGGCCTAGGAAGCCTTACTGTCCATTCAGGCTGAGGCCTAGGAAGGCTTACTGTCCATTCAGGCTGAGGCCTAGGAAGCCTTACTGTCCATTATCATTGAAGACACATGATGTACTTTGGCAAATCGCTGCATACGCTTGGCGTACCAATCAGGGCACAGCATTTACGGCATACATGCCAGCGTGATTTCTGGCACAGAAAGCCAGCTACTCTAAAGCTTTTGCTTGTGCATCACTCTCCTCTGACTGTACTCCTGCTCAAAGTACCAACTCTGCTATATTTCACTCTTTTTTTCTTGTAAGTAATGCAGCATGAAGTTACTTACATTACCTTCGTGGACCCCTCACTAGGCAGCCCAATTTACTTTCCAATCACGTTTTGTCACAACTTGCATAGTTTTGATCACATTTGTTGATTCTCTCACTGTGGAAGCACAACATTTCAAAATCAAAGGTAAGCAACATAGCAGAATCATTACAGAACAGAATATTATTATTATTAGCATCACAACGGATCTTAGCCATCCGAAATTTGGCAGCCAGCTCGTTAGAAAGCTCCAAAAGTCACTTGGAGCTGTATATGTCTTCTGCACCTGGCTTGCCACACTCTGAATCTTCTCCACATCGGTCTCAATCTGTCCTGACATGTTTATGTAGTGACAACAAGTTGTGTTTAACCATACGCACAACCCTCCCTGCTTGGAGAGCAGATAGTCAAGTGCAATCTTCTGTTGCATGACCATACCGGCTAGGGAATCTACCTCTGTTTGCAGTGAGGACATCCCTGCCGCTGAATCATTAGCCAATGACTCCAGGCCATATGATAACACACGTAACTGTCTAATATTCCATGCAACTCCCAGGCGGGGCGATGCAATGGCAAAAGCCCTTTGAGTTCCAGTAAGAAATGTCTTGTCAGGATCATATCCATACTGCTGAATCGACTCTGCCGACCGCTTCTGGATATGCATGTATAGATTGGTGACTGGGGTCATTTTTGGGTGCACTCTGAGCCCTCCGGGCCTCAACATTCCTAGGGTACATGTACCACTCCAAGCCACAGGTAGAACTGGTCCGGACCAGCTCCCACAGACCCACACAATCCCTTTGGGGAGATTTGTGGCACGCTCACCTGTGTGGCTGGCTGGTAGATTCTGTACTAAGTTGACAATAGCATCCTGTTGATGGTTTCCATACAATATGTGAGTGCACATTGACTCTTCCCAACCCCAAGTCCAAATGCCTTTCCTCTTTTGACCACAGTGTGGTCTGTGTCTGTCATGAATAGTAATAGTATGATTGCACACGGGGTAGGACCCTAGCTCAACTCTATTGAAGAGCTCATATCTTCCATGCTTTTGACTACCTGTCTCATATATTGTCCCATCATTCCTCCACCTAAAGCACAGTGGTGCCTCCAAGGCTGGGGAACGGTGCGTGAGCATGTACTGGGCCTCATCTGTGCTCCTTTCCATGTGTGCTGGTGTACCCTTGATGTCATTCCAACCTTGCAATGTTAACACAGCACTTATCACAATTGGCCACCCCTGTCTATGACTTGAAGGCCCATGTGAGCACACCCAGCAGTCGTTCAGACTAAGCTCATGTGACATATTAGTGACAAGTTTATGAAATAGGTTTTGGTCCCACCCTCCATGTGTCCCGGTTATGTACAATGTCAATATCAGAGCCATGCACCCAAGCGTGGTGCGTCTCACTCTCTCAGGTGGTTCATTCCTGTAACTCTAAACCACCATCCCAGAAAGCAAGCTCCTGGCTCTGTCCATTTACCTTTCATTGGACCACTATTGCTTGGCTGAAGAACGTTGGTCTCTGGCGACTCTTCTGTGGTCTTATCACCCCCTAAGCAGGGTGTTGCTGATTTTTGTAAATCCTCAGTTTTAATGGATCGTCCGGATCCATGGCAGATTCCCAAACAGTCAGAGCCTTCTTCACTCGGGTATAATGAATCCACGGTCGGATTCCTTCTACCTTGACAGCAGTTGGTGTGCTCAACAGCACGGTATACGGACCACGCCATCGGGGCTCCAACGGCTGCGTTGCCCAATCCCGCACCAGGACGTCCTCACCTATGGAAAACAAGTGAAGAGAGGTAGTAGGGAGGGGCGGATGCAAATCTGCAGTGTATTGACTCAATTTCTCCAACTGCTTCCCTAACATCTGCACTTGCTGCAAGGTCTGTTGATGGCCTAACACATGACTGTCTGAAGATAGTCCAGTGATAGTCTTTAGGTTCAACGGGGGCCTTCCATAGAGTCTTTCAAAAGGGGAAAGCCCTGTCTTCTTGTGAGGCGTGCATCTGACCCTCAGGAGGGCCAAAGGCAGTGCAAGCCTCCAATTTAACTTAGTCTCTTGACAAATCTTTGCCAAACAGTTTTTCAATGTCCTGTTTATTCTTTCTGCTCTGGCAGATGATTGCGGCCTGTAAGAACAGTGCAATTTCCACGTGATACCTAACAATTTGCTCAGTCCCTGTACCACGTGGTGTACATAAGATGGCCCCTTGTCTGAGCCTATTTGCAAAGGCACTCCGAATCTAGGAACAATGTCTTTCAAAAGGGCCTTAACTACTTCCATCGCTCGTTCTGTCCGTGTAGCATAAGCTTCAACCCAACCAGAAAACGTATCCACAAAAACCAACAAATATTTAAAGCCTCCACTTCGTGGCATCTCTGTGAAGTCAGTCAAAAGGGCTTCAAAAGGCCAAGTCCCTTGATATTGAATCCCAGGCGCTTTCAAAGGTCCCTCTCTGGGATTATTCTTGGTACACGTCCAACATCTCTGTGCCGCCTCAGCTGTTAAGCTATGCAGGCTATTAATGTACATTTGCCTTTCCAACAGGGCTGCCAAGGCACTTTTACCTAGATGTGCGCTCTCATGAAAGTGCCTGACTATGTGCCACACCTGTGTCTTAGGGACATAGACGCGGTGATCTGGCATTGCTATATGTCGTCTTTCCATTCTCCTCCCTCACCCAGGGCCCATTCCTCTTCCTCTCTAGTGTAATGACATCTTTCCACTGTAGGCCCTGAGTCTGTGAGATTTAACATTACTGAAGTGGGTTTCTGCATTGCTACTTCTCGGGCAGTCAGATCTGCTAACCTATTCCCTTGAACCACGGGGTCGTTTCCTCTTTGTTGGGATTGGCGTCCCTGGGACGGGGTGGCTGTTTATGGTCCCGCGGAGGCCACGGGCAACAGCTGCGGCCAGAAGCAACAGCAGCAAAAACTCAAAAGACTTGTGAAGTGGCTGGGCCGCCCTAGAGCGCCGGGAGCCGCGGGCCGGAGAAGCCCCAGGCACCCCGGGACTGCTCTCGAACCTCGCCTGGAGCAAAGGGAGCCAGAGGAGCCGCCTGACATCGCGACCATCCTGGCTAGAGCGCCGGGCGAGCGGCCCCGACGCAGGGCTTCCCGATTCTCATCGTTGGGGGCGTGGGCCAGCCAGGCCAAGATGGCGCCGGCTACCCAGGACGCCGTAATGGCGCCCGTAGCCCCGCCTCCGTCTACGCCTCCCCTCCCTCCGTCAGCAGAGTGGGAGGCCGCCACGCGTCACTCTGAGTGGAGCTGTGGGCGGAGCCAGCGTCGAGACGGGAGTGACAGTCTGGAGGAAGCCAGGGAAGCAGTCCAGCCCTGCCCCCAAAACCAGAGAGCAACTGAGGTTTTCTGTGATCGAGGTGAGAATAGGCTGGACGAGCCGGGGGGCTGGATGGTCCCCGAACCCGCCCCCCAGCTGACAGAATCAAGCACACAGGGTCGTCAACTCCCCCCCTCCAGCATAGGATCGGCATCCCAACCGCCCCCCCCCTCCCCCACCGGTTGATGGAGTAAGGCGGGGGCGAAGACGGAGGAGAAGACAAGCTAAGGGGCACACCCAAACTGGAAACTCCAACCGCACCCCCTCCTGTTCCTGCGGGTGGGTCTGATACCAACAAAAGTCGAGAACAGGCGGGCCAAGAGGAGGGCAGGGAAGGCCTTGAGGCGCCAGCGAAAGAGAGCCGCCTCCAGAGCAAGTGCCGAGATGATAGCAGCGCCCAGCTGACAGATCCCTGTGCCCCCTGTCCCCCTCTTATTGATCAGCCCAGTAACATCCGGACAGAGTGCCCCCCAGAGCCTACGGGAGAATCTGAGTCATCGGATCCCGTTGAAAGAGGAGCATCATACGAAAAGACCAGCGGCTCACAAAAGGAGACAATCAGGCGGCCCAAACAAAATACCATCATCCAGAGGGGACAAAAAAACCCCAGGGAACCGCCGGCCAGAAATCCCGGTCCCTTTAGGACCAGAATCTTCTGGGCCAGAAAGTCCAGGGCCCCCTCCAGTTCTCCCGCGGCACAGCCACTGCTGGGCCCCCAATCCACTATTGGCACGGCCCCTCCGGACTGCGGCCAAATACAGACCCCCCCAACGTCCCCTTTTCGGGGAACGTGCCGCAAACTCAGCGCCCCGGCGCCCAACGTCAACACCCGAGCGCTCCCGCACGTCCCATCCCAGTAATTAGTGGACAGGGGAGGGGGAGGTCCAGAAACCTACCCACCAACAAACAGGGCCGAAAACCCTCTTCAACCCAGCTGCGACCTATTACCTGCCATGACCGTCCTCATACAGCAACCACACCTTGGTCTTCATTCCTGCTCCTCAATGCGAGGTCAATTTGTAATAAGCTGGCCACGCTGCGAGATTTCATCACAGAGCAGGACGCAGATGTCATATGCATCACAGAGACCTGGACCCAGGACAGCGACTGTGTCCTTCTTCAGGAGCTAGCCCCCCCCAGGCTTTCGAGCTTTCCACCAGCCAAGATCCACCGGCCGGGCGGGGGTGGGCCTGGTCGTACAGACACTGTCGCTACCTCGGTCCTCCAGACATCAGCGATGACCGGCATAGAGTGCCTGGGAGCAATTCTAGGAACCGGGGAAAAGACGGGGATTCTGGTGGTCTACCGAGCCCCTGGGGCCCAAAAGGAGGCCATGTCTGCACTGCTGGACCTGATTGCGGATTGGGCGCTGAGATTCCCCCGGCTCATCGTGCTGGGTGACTTTAACATCCACCCGGACTCAGACCCTCTTACATCCAGTGCAAGGGAGTTCCTCCAACATATGGAGGCTTTGGATCTCCCCAGGACCAAAACTGGCCCTACACATCAGGCTGGCCACGCGTTAGACCTGATCTTCAGCCACGGCCTAACCTTAAAACATCGTGAATCCAGAACAGTGCCTTGGTCGGACCACCTGACCGTGAGGGCAGACGTTGACACCCCTCTTACAGAAAGGTTGGAACAAAAGACCATCCTAGTCCGCCAAAGGAGCTCGATGACCCCGAGGGCATTCATAGCTGCTTTGGATCCCCTGGAGGTCCCCGGAGGATCACTAGCGGACTTAGTTGCCAGGTGGAACAGCGTCCTCTCGAAGGCCATCGACCAGGTGGCACCGAGGCGCCCCTTCGTCCCCGGAAAACCTGCTCACGGTGGTTCACAACGAACCTAAAGCAGCTGAAACGCCGGAGGAGACAATTGGAGAGTGTCTGGAGACGGAAACCCAGCATGGCAAATAGAGCAGCCTACAGAGAACTGCATAGGCTGTACGAACGTGAGATCAAAGAGGCTAAGAAATCCTATAATGCCGCCCAGATTACAGCCGCCGGCTCCCATACAGCCCAGATCTTTAAAGTGGTCCGGAGCCTTCTGGGGTCTCCAGAGTGATTCCAACAGCTCTACGGTGACGGCAGAGGATCTCCAAGAGCACTTCATTGGGAAAATCACGGCACTTCGGCGCGACCTGCCGCCCATCCCGGAGGAAGGAAATGAGTGGATTCGACATCCAACCCAGACAAATGGGCTCTACCTCACCGAATTCAAGCCCCTAACATCGGAAGAGGTGAAAAAGCTGGTGACCGGGGCAAGGGACTCTGCCTGCCCCATGGACCCTTGTCCATCGCACTTAATCAAGTCCTGCATAGACACCATACTGGACGCCCTGGTGGATCTGGTGAACCTCTCATTGGACACAGGCTCCTCCCCGAGTCCCTGAAGGAGGCTAGAGTTAGCCCTCTTCTGAAAAAGGCGAGCCTCGACCCCAATGAACCGGCGAACTACCGCCCTGTCGCTAATCTGCCCTTTCTGGGGAAGCTATTGGAGCGAGCAGTGGAAAACCAGCTGCGGGACTTCTTGGACGATCCGGGGCCTAGACCCATTTCAGTCAGGCTTCCGAGCGGGCCACGGTGTCGAATCCGTTCTAGTAGCAATCACAGATGACATCCGCCGCCAGTTGGACGGAGGGGGCTCGGCAGTCCTAGTCCTCCTTGACCTAACTGCGGCCTTCGACACCGTTGATCATGATTTGCTACTTCGCCGCTTGGCGGCCTCTGGGATCCAAGACAAGGCCCTGACCTGGTTAGGATCGTTTTTGCGGTGTCGCTCGCAGCGGGTCGAGTGGCAGGGCCAGGTCTCCAGGAAATGTGGGCTGGAGTGCGGGGTTCCGCAGGGTGCCATCCTGTCCCCCACCCTTTTTAACATCTACGTCCAGCCCCTGGCCGTATCGCTAGAAGCCACGGTTTCAACTGTTATCAATACGCCGATGACACGCAGCTGCTGCTGAAGCTCGACCCAGGGGTGCTGTCGGTACCTGAAAGCTTTAGCCGGGGCTGAAGGCGGTCACAAGCTGGCTCAGAGCACACAGGCTAAAGATCAACCCGGCGAAAACGGAGATCCTCTGGCCCGGCCGACCCGACCCCCACTCTCCACTACCACCCTTTGAGGGCGAGCCCTTGTCCGCAGCCCCGGCGGTAAAGAGCTTAGAGTACTCTTGGATGAGAAACTGACGATGGAGGCTCAGATCCAGGCCGCTGCCAAGGGTGCCTTCTTTCACCTCCGTAGGGCCCGACGGTTGGCCCCCTATCTACCACCAGAGGCGCTGAGGACGGTGATTCATGCCACCGTGGTCTCCGTCTTGACTACTGCAACGCCTTGTATGTGGGCCTACCGTTGGCCACGACTGGAGGTTGAGACTCATCCAGAATGCAGCGGCCAGACTCATCTCCGGGGGCATCGGCCAGGAGCCATATTTCACCAATTTTAAAAGATCTTCACTGGTTACCCATTGAGCTTAGAGCGATCTACAAACTCATGGTGATAACCTTCAAAGCTCGGCAAAAAATGGGACCAGCCTACCTGGGCGATCAGCCGACAGACCAAACGCTGCAAAAGACCCGCACGCGTAATAAATGGCGACCGGTTAGCTATCCCTGGGGTGAGAGAGCCCGACTGACAGAGACCCGTAGAAGAGCCTTCTCGGTGGCGGCCCCTATGATCTGGAACTCGCTCCCGCCTGCGCTTAGGGCCACACTGGCCCCGGCCAGATTTCTGGCTGGCCTGAATACCTGGCTCTGCCGCCAGGCTTTCGGGACTGAACTGGATGGATGGCAGAGCCTTTTACGGCTCATATCTGCTGTTTTAACTGATGTATCTATGTTTTTAAAGGATGTAAGTCGCCCGGAGCACCATTGGTGGAGGGCGACTCACAAGTAATAAAGTATTATTATTATTATTATAACAGCAACTTTGCTAGGGAGCCAAATAGCATCTAACAAAGCCAATATCTCATCCGGTCATACTTGACAGCCTTTCCAGCAGAAGTCAGAAAGCCTCTTTCCACTGTACAGTGCTCCATGAGCATGTAACGTTAAAAACGGGTTTAAAACAAGAATCAGTATAGATATTAACCCTTTGCGCTCAGAGGAAAAGTTTCAAAGTTTGAGTTAATGCAATTAGCTCAGCCAGTTGGGCCAAAGTCCCAGGGGGTAGGGCGGAGGGGCCACAAATGCCAGAACCCCGTCCTCCCAGGTGACGACACTGGCATAGCCAGCATAGCCTCGACCCGTGCCCCTCCTGG
This sequence comes from Anolis apletophallus, assembly GCA_030556195.1. Lineage (NCBI taxonomy): Eukaryota > Metazoa > Chordata > Lepidosauria > Squamata > Anolidae > Anolis > Anolis apletophallus. The sequence continues at coordinate 8,113 of JARBWK010000498.1, read as the reverse complement.
CTGGTTAGATCTTGCTGGGAGGGACTATGTGGCCCCCTGGGCACGATCTTAAATAGCTCCCTTGAGCAAGGAGTCTTCCCAGGGGATTAAAAGAGGCCATGGTGAAACCGCTGCTGAAAAAGCCGACCCTAGACCCCTCGGCTCCCTCCAATTACAGGCCTGTTTCCAACTTGCCTTTCCTAGGCAAAGTAATTGAGAGGGCAGCAGCGGATCAGCTGCAGCGGTTCCTAGATGACACAGCTGGACTTGATCCCTTCCAGTCCGGCTTCCGTATTGGGCATGGGACGGAGACCGTGCTTGTCGCCATTACAGACCAACTCGCCGCCAGCTGGACCAGGGTGGATCAGCACTGCTTGTCTTGTTAGATCTGACAGCAGCATTTGATACTGTAGACCATGCACTATTGACCCACCGTTTAGCCGCTTCCGAGGTTGGGGGACTGCCCTTAAATGGGTGGCCTCCTTCCTCCGGGACCGGGGACAACGGGTGGAGGGTAGCGGGGAGGTCTCCGGGGAGACTCCCACTTGATTGTGGGGGTCCCCCAGGGGCCATCCTCTCCCCTTATTATTCAATGTTTACATGCGCCCCCTGGCCCAGCTGGCCCGTGACTTTGGTCTGGAGTGTCATCAGTACGCTGATGACACCCAGCTTCTGCTGAGAATGGACGGCAGGTCGGACTCCACTGATTGTTTCCATCTATGCCTTGAAGCCGTGACTGGCTGGCTGCGGGCCAGCCGGCTGAAGGTGAATCCGTCGAAGACGGAGATCCTGTGGCCCGGTCGGCCTGGGCTGGGTGGGTGCCGGTTGCCTACCCTGGACGGCGAGCGGCTTAACCCCTCGCCGTCAGTGAAGAGCTTGGGGGTGGTGTTGGACTCCTCGCTGACCATGGCGGCCCAGGTCTCCGCGGTCCGCCGGACGGCATTTTCTCACCTCCGACAGGCTAGGCGACTGGCACCCTACCTGTCCAGGGGGACCTGGCCACGGTGATCCAAGCGACGGTCATCTCGAGACTAGACTACTGTAATGGCCTCACGTTGGCCTTCCTTTGTCGACGATCCGGAAACTCAAGCTAGTGCAGAATGCCGGCTCGCTTGCTGGCAGGAGTGCCAGCGAGAGAACATATTACACCTATCCTCCGGCAACTGCACTGGCTTCCCATTGAGTACCGGATCGCCTTCAAGGTGTTGGTGTTGACCTTTAAGGCCTTGCACGGCCTAGGGCCTGTGTACCTGAAGGACCGCCTTACCCCGTATATTCCCCGAGATCACTGCGTTCAGATGAGCAAAATTTGTTGTTAATTCCATCAGTCCGCTCCTGCCACCTGTCGACGACTAGACAAAGGTCTTTTTTCTGTGGCGGCACCAGTGCTCTGGAATGCTCTTCCAGATAGTACCCGAGCCATTTCTCGGAACTGGGTCCATTCCAGAGGGCGTGTAAGACGGCCCTCTTCGGGCTGGCCTTTAATTAGGCACACTCAGGACTGAGAGCCTTGATGTATGTCCTCCTAACCTGTGTCCTGACAATGTAACTGTTTTAAATGTGGTTTTATGTTTTTTATGTTTTTATTATCTGTAGGGCCTCATGTTGATGTCACAACATGCCGCCCATGTATTTTTACTGTGATCCGCCCCGAGCCTGCTGGGAGGAGCGGAATACAAAAGTGAACAATAAATAAATAAATAAATAAATAAATTCACTTCCCAAACAAGACCAGGCCCAAAATTGACAGCTTCCTTAACTTGATTTTCCTGACTAGGCCTCAGCTCATGGGATATTGTTAGGCTTCAACTTGATTTCCCTGACTAGGCCCCCAACAATGACAGAACAAGACCAAACTTGGCACACAGACCCCCCAAGGTGCACCCTACATCCTGGTGCAGTTTGAGGGAGGATGGACCATGGATGATGGGGCTTGCAGTACTTTAATTCACTTCCTTAGAGCACTGTGGCCCACACCAATGACAAATCAGGATCAAACTTGGCACACAGAGGCCCAATGGCCCACTTTACAAACCTGCTGCGGTTTACGGCAGGCTGGCTCACAAATGATGGGATTTGCAGTACCTTCACCCAATTCATTTCCCACAGAACATTGTAGCCCCTACAAATCAGAGACCAGGCCCAAACTTGGCACACAGAGTACCCATGACCCACTCTACATCCTGGTGCAGTTTTGAGTGGGACGGACCATGGATGATGGGAGTTGAAGTACATTCACTCACTTTCTGAGACCGCTGCGACCCTCATCCAATGACTGATCAAGACCACACAGAGCCCCCATGACCCACTCTACATCCTGGTGCAGTTTGGAGAACGGGGGACCATGGATGATGGGACTTCCAGTACCTTCCCTCACTTCCAGAGACCACTGCAACCCTCATCCAGAGAATGATCAAGACCAAATGTGACACACACAGCCCCCATGACCCACTCTACATCCTGGTGCTGTTTGGAGGGGGATGGACCATGGCCAATGGGACTCGCAGTACCTTCACTAAGTTCCTGAGACCATTGCAAGCCACATAAACATCTAATAGGAACCAACCTTGGCACACAATGCCTTCCTAAAATAACCCGGGCACCGCCGGGTTCTCAGCTAGTAATAATAATAGTAATAATCACATGCTTGGGAAGTGTTTGACTTGTGATTTTGTGATACAACATCCAGCAAAATCCAGCTGTGACATAATGTGTTTTTGTGTCAGTAAAATGATAATAATAATAATAATAATAATAAGACAGTGTCAAATTATAACTATGCAATTTGCGCAGGGCAATAAACATCAAGGATGGATGCGTAAATGGGAACCTGTGGGTGCTGCGATTTCCCCTTTTCCTTTCTTGTAATGTTTTTTGCCCCCTTGTCTTTTCTTCAGACCAGATGTCTATGGAAGGGTTTGGGCGCTACCTGGGCGGAGAAGAAAATGCCATTGTCCCCCCAGAAAAGCTGGATTTAAGTGATGATATGACTCAGCCCTTAAGCGGCTACTTCATTCATTCTTCACACAATACCTACCTCACAGGTATGTTCTGCAATGGCCGTGACTTCCTCTCCGTCTTCTGTAAGTGAAAAACAATACATGGTTGCATAGCTAGATAGTGACTATATTATTTTTTTACCTTTGTTTGCATTTATATCCCACCTGTCTTGCATTTATGTCCCACCTTTCCTCCAAGGTGCTTGAAGTGGCGCATATGTTATTTCCTTCCTATTTTGTGTTCACTACCATCCCGTATAGTCGGTTATGCTGCAAAAGGAAAAGGTGAACACACCCAGGTGAACCTCATGGCTGAGCAGAGGATTTCATATAATAGGGCCTTAATGCTATTTATACAGAAGTGGACAGAGCCGGATCCTGCACTCTGCAAAGTAAGCATTTGCTTACCACTTGCCAGTACTCAGGGGCGCATTTTACGTTGTCCCCATTGCTCCACACTACAAGGCCGAAACGGAGGAGCGCTCTGGAGGCGGTCAGAGATGGAGTGCCCCCGGCTGCAAAACCCTCCTCCTTTTAGGCCCCGTGGTGCAGAGCGATCAGCGGCTCCGGGCAGCTGGCCCGCCCCTCAGCAATGGCGCACGCGCGGAAGTTTCGTGCATGCGCCAACACCGCAGGACGAGCCCAGCCGCCCAGAGCCAGCAACTGCCCCACACCATGAAGCCTAAAAGGAGGAGCGTTTTACAGCCGGGGGCACTCCATCTCTGACCGCCTCCAGAGCGCTCCTCTCTTTGGCCTCCGTGTAGGGCGATCAGCGACTGTGGGCAGCTGGGCCCGCCCCGCGGCAATGGCACATGCAGGAAGTTTCATGCATGGGCCATTGCCACGGGCCGAGCCCAGCCGCCTGAGCCGCCGCCTGCCCCCCCCCCCCACGAGGCCAAAAAAGAGGAGCACCCTGCAGCCGGAGGTGCCCCGCCTCCAGCCGACCAACGCTCCTCCCCCTCGCCCCCGCGTAGGGCGACCACCGACCCTGGGCAGCTGGGCCCGCCCCGCGGCAATGGCACATGCAGGAAGTTTCGCACATGCGCCATCGCCGCAGGGTGAGCCCAGCTGCCCAGAACCAGCAACTGCCCCACACCACGAGGCCGAAAAGGAGGAGCGTTCCACAGCCGGAGGGCACCGGCCCTAAGCCGCTCCAAAACGCTCTCCTTTGGCCCCGTGCAGGGCGATCAGCGGCTCTGGGTAGCTGGGTCTGCCCCCGCAGCAATGGCACATGCAGGAAGTTTCGCGCATGCACCATCGCCGCACGGCGAGCCAAGCCGCCTGGAGCCACCACCTGCCCCCCACCACGAGGCCAAAAAGGAGGAGCGGCCTGCAGCCGGAGGCACCCTGCCTCTGGCCGACCAATGCTCCTCCCCCTCGCCCCTGCGTAGGGTGACCACCGATCCTGGGCAGCTGGGCCCCCTCTGCGGCAACAGCGCAAGTGCAACACTAGCTGGCTCCGCACACGCGCACTCCAGCGCACACGCTGGAGAGTGACTGGAGAGTGAGGAAGCGCCAAAAGTAAATAAATTAGTAATGATAATAATATCAATAATAATAATAATGTGTTTTGACTGTGTTGTGCCCTGTTCCATAAACATGTCCAAGAGCCCTGCCAATGTCCTCCACAAACACCACACTGCCCACCACACAAGTGAAGGCTTTCGTACAGGAACAATTCCCTCCTAGATTTTATTTATGGTATTTGTACCTCGTAGCTTCTCACCCACGCAGGGGGACTCCGCACACAGCTTACATTCACAGCACTACAGGCCGCAACACCACAATAGAATATAACATCATATAATCAACGTCAATATGGTGTGGGGCAGGCTCGGAGGCTGGCCCCCTATATCTCCCGGAATGACCTGGCCACGGTGATCCAAGCTACGGTCATCTCAAGGCTGGATTACTGTAACGCGCTTTACGTTGGCCTTCCATTGTGGGCGACCCGGAAGCTCAAGCTGGTGCAGAACACTGCTGCACTGCTCCTGTCTGGAACCCCAGCATGCCGCCACATCACATCTGTTTTGCAGGATCTGCACTGGCTCCCAATCGAGCACCGGATCTCCTTCAAGGTGTTGGTTCTTACCTTTGAGGCCTTGCACGGCCTGGGGCCAGCATACGAGGGACCGACTCACCCCACACTGTCCCCCGAGATCACTACGCTCCGAGGATGCTAATTTGTTAGAGATACCCTCGCGAAATCGGCTAAACTGACATCTACTCGCGGGGCGTTCTCCGTTATAGCTCCTACGCTGTGGAACGCCTCCCGGCTGGAACGCGGGCTATAAAGGACCTGCTCCCGTTTAGACGCGCCTGCAAAACTTATTTGTTTAAGCAGGCCTTCGGTGAGTAGGTCCTGCCCATGTTCCGCTTTAGCCGCTGTCCTGGGGTGTCACGCTATCTAATTTCTGAACTGTACCTGGGGGGGTTTGTATTTTGCTGTTTTAACTGTTTAATTGTCTTAGAGGTTTTATCGCATTGCTTGTGTGTAGTTGTACCTTCGGTTCCTGTGAGCCGCCGCGAGCCTCAGGGAGTCAGCGGCATAGAAGCCCGAATAATAAATAAATAATAATATAAATATTAAAAACCATTACATTCAAATCATTACGTACAGCAATAATTAAAGCCATCAAACGGAACACATTGTCAGTCCAGTCAAGTCCACAAAGTGTCAATCCAGTCAGGACCAAAGTACAATTTACGTCTGCTGCCCGAAGGCCTAGTCCCAGAACAACGACTTTAGCTTTTTTCTAAAAGCCAGAATAGATGGAGTCGATCTTATTTCGTTTGGGAGTGCGTTCCATAGGCGAGGGGCCACCGCCGAGAAGGTCCTGTCCTTCGTCCCCACCAACCGCATTTGCCATGCTGGCAGGAGTGAGAGCATGGCAAATGCTCTCTGGGTACTGGTTGTGGGGGGTCGGGAGCAGGTGAGGGTTTTGCCCTCCCTTCTGCTAGAGATCCCTGTGTACAACTAGTGGGCCACTGTGTGACACAGAATGCTGGACTAGATGGGCTGAGGCCCGATTCAGCATGGCTCTTCTTCTTATGAGAGCAGGGCCACCCAGGATGATCTGAGGCTGCGAGATGGGATGTAGAGACAGATGCGTATAGAGCCAGAACCGTATAGAGCAGGGATGGGCAATTATTTTTTCCAAGGGGCCACACGAGAGCCAAAAAATATTATGGATGGCCGCACCTAAAGGCTGAACTACATTCTAATCTACATTATTTATTTACTATATTTATATTACACATAATTAATATTAACATATTAATATATCAAGAAATATTCATATATTATTAGTATTAATATCATAATTATTATATTATAGTATATATATAGACATTAAAATATATTGAAATTATAATATAATATAACATTATATTATATTATTTATTATATTATTATAAAATTATTATAAAATTATTTTAAAAAACCCACTAAAATAAAATAAAATGAAATTCTAGAAGACAAGGTGCGAACATCCTCAAGAAGGCTGACATCCTCAAGAGAGGAAGGATCCCAAGATGGAACGGCCCAATGGACCCAGCCCAGAGGATGGCAAAGCGGACCCAGCCGCCACCGCAGCAGAGCAGAGCAGCAGATGATCGGAGGTTGCAGGCCTCCATCCGCTCTCGCCCCCAGCCATTCCACAGCTGATCGCCCTGCCATGGAGTGCCTGCCATCCCGGGAGGCGATCCAGGCCTGCAGCGGAAGCAGTCGGCGACCTGCGGCGGCTGATCGCCCTGGCGACCCAGAAGACGATGAAGTCTTCCGGGTCACCAGGGCGATCAGCCGCCGCAGGTCGCCGACTGCTCCCACTGCAGACCTGGATCGCCTCCCAGGATGGCAGGCACTTCAAAGCCACCGCTTCTCCGATTGTTCTCTGGAGCGGCGGGCTGTCTGCCGATGCAGGCCCCTTCCTCTTGGCCCCGCCCCCTTCTCCCTGGGCCGGACAGAATCGTTCACTTTATGCCACAAAAAAGCGCAAAATGTTTGTTTTCTGAGGTAAAAATCCTTTGCAAAAGGGAATAGCCCCCAACCTTTGCGTTAGAAAGCAAAACACCGTAGTCTGAGGTTCAAAATGTCTCCCTCAGAGTTACTTTATGCCACAAAAAGCACAAAATGATTGTTTTCTGAGGTAAAAAATCCTTTCCAAAAGGGAATAAACCCCAACCTTTGGGTTAGAAAGGGAAACATCGTAGTCTGAGGTGTTTGTGTGCTCACTTTTGTTAAATGAAATCCAAGGAAATAGGAGAACAGAGCGATTGCCTGAGGCAACGTTTATCTGAAGTGAAAGGTTTTTTTTATGAGGGACGTCTGTGAAGAAAATGTCTCCCTCTTGGGAACTGAAAGAGCGGTCTCTCTTGAGATATAGATCTGCTCCTTGTGTTGCATTTTCTCTCCCCCCCCCCCCTTAAACCATGTTGGGTATGGCTTCTCCAATTCCATTTTTGTCAGGCATATAAATAATTCACTGGCCGACACACATTTTGCTGCCTGAAATGTTCGCCCTGTTTCTGGGCCGATTTGAGATAATGATTCCAAAAATTGTGCCTGTTTTCTCCTTATCAGCTCTGGTTTTTGAGATACCGAACATATGGAATCTCCTATAGAAAACCCATAATAACCTTGCCTTATATATAATAATGCAGTATAATACAATCATAACAAGAATATATAACAATAACAATATATAATAATAATAATGCAAAGTAGTGCAGTCATAAGAATATATAATATAATATATAATATCTACAATATAATACAATCATAAGAATCTATAACAATAACAATGTATAATAATGCAATATAATGCATTCGTAACAATATATAATATGACAATATCATAATAACAATATAATAATGACGATCTAAAATATAATGATGATAATAATTCTCCTTTCACCCGCAGCTGGGCAACTGACCGGCAATTCCTCGGTGGAGATGTATCGCCAGGTCCTGCTGAGCGGCTGTCGTTGCATTGAACTTGACTGCTGGAAGGGCCGACCTCAGGATGAGGAGCCCTTCATCACCCATGGGTTCACAATGACCACGGAAATCCCCTTCAAGGTATCTGAGATGGAAACATAGTCCTGTTGAAGAGATAGACCTCCTATCTTGGGCC
>JARBWK010000497.1:0-30290 GCA_030556195.1 Anolis apletophallus | reverse complement strand
GCATTCAGAAGGCTTCACAAAGAGTCTGGAGCAACAAGGACCTGAGGCAAAGCACCAAAATCAGTGTGTACAGAGCTATCGTACTGTGTCTTCTCCTCTATGGGTCTGAAACATGGGTCACCTATCGCCCAACACCTATGACTCCTCAAACGCTGTCATCAGCTGTCTTCGCACAATCCTAAATATACACTGGTCTGACTATGTGATGAATGTTGCTGTCCTTGAGCAAGCAGGGATCACCAGCATTGAGGCCATGCTATTGAGAACACAGCTGGGCAGGGCACGTCTCTAGGATGGAGGACCACCGCCTCCCAAAGATACTACTCTACGGTGAACTCACCATGGGTCAGCGCAAGAGAGGCGCCCCAAAAAAGAGATATAAGGATTCCCTGAAACAACATCTCAGGCTCGGCCAGATTGATCACCAACAATGGTCCACCCTGGCCTCACATCGGGAGGCATGGAGATGCACTATCCACAATGCTGCGGACTCTTTCGAGAAGACTCGCCAAACGGGTCTCGAAAAGGAACGACAAACGCAGAAAAGAACCGCAACTTGGAAACAATATCAGCCAAGGAGACTTTCTGCTGTGCTTTCTGCAACCAAACTTGCTTCTCTCAGATTGGCCTTTTTAGTTAACTACATGCTTGTAAAAAGCATGGGATGAGTCCTTCCTAAGAATCTTAGTTCGTGAAGTAATGCCAAGAGAGAGAGATATTATACTATACAATTGTACTGTAATATTACATGTAACATAAAATATATAATTATAAAATTGTATTACTATTAGTAGCATTATATTGTATTATATAATATTAAAAATATATGTTTATACAATATATTATATACATTCTGGACCTACTTAAGAGGATGCGATGTTATTATTATTTTACTTACTTATTTCGGCGATCTCTCATAGTCCGAGGATGATGGTCCTCCAAGGTCGGTGTCCTGGCGGTGGGTCTGTAGGTGACTGTGGAGCCCTATTCTTGCCCTGCGTGTTCTCCAGCAGGGAGGGCATCGGTTTCCAGGTGGGAGGTGGTCCCGGTTGAGTTGGTATGACGCGCCTTCCTCTTGGCACATTTCTCTCTTTCGCCCTCCATTCGTACCTCTTCGAGTTCCACAATACTGCTGGTCACAGCTGACCTCCAGCTGGAGTGCTCAAGGGCCAGGGCTTTCCAGTTCTCAGTGTCTATGCCAGAGTTTTTAAAGGTTGGCTTTGAGCCTGTCTTCCAACATTCCGTTTTCCGTTCTTGAGTTTGGAGTAGAGCAATTGCTTTGGGAGACAGTGATCTTTGGGCATTTGGACAATGTTGCATTCAGTCCAGCAGAGTTGATGGATCGCTTCAATGCTGGTGGCCTTTGCTTCTTCCATCACTCTGACCTTTGACTGCTGTCAGATGGGTTGGTTGGTGACTGCTGGAAGAGTACTTTGTTTTCCCCCTATATACTGTAACACCTCAAGGTCCCTGGAGATCCCCCTAGCAAACCACACAAGGCCACCTGCAGGTCAAAGCTTTATTTAGAACAAGGCTGTCCAACTGGCGGCCCGGGGGGGGCATATACGGCCCCCCAGCCCTTCCCTCCGGCCCCCTATACTAAAATTGAATAAATAAATAAATAAATAAAAATACCTACTTCCGGGTTCGGAGCAAGTATCACGAGAATACGCAATCCACACGGGATTTCACTGTCAACGCGAGATCACGCCGGCGTTGACAGCGAAATCCCATGTGGATTGCGTATTCTCGCGATACTCTTCGGCTACTCTACTACTGGATCGCTGAGGCCCACAGACGTGATCAGGACCTTCTTCGACTCAGTTGGTCGTCGCCTCTCTCGTCGTCCGGGTACTCCAGGATCCTGCGCGTTTGGAAAACGTAGGCCGAAGCAGGGGGCTCCTCAGGGGGCTCCTCATTCCCTCCCCCCATCTCCCCTCATGTATTAAATATAAAATTAAATATATTTAAAGATGAAATAAGGGGAGATGGGAGACATTAAAATAAGGGGAGAGGGGAGGATGGAATTAAATATATTTAATATTAAATTAAAATAAGGGGAGAGGAGGATGGAATTAAATATATTTAATATTAAATTAAAATAAGGGGGAGGGGAGGATGGAATTAAATATATTTAATATTAAATTAAAATAAGGGGAGAGGAGGATGGAATTAAATATATTTAATATTAAATTAAAATAATTTTATATCTTATCCCTGCATTTTATCTCAGTAAAAGATTATATTTGACTGTATGCATGCAGGGGCGGGGGTGGGGTGGGGGCAGAGCCTGGGGTGGAGAGGGGGCGGAGCCAGGGGTGGGGGCGGAGCCAGGGCAGGGGCAGACCCTACAGCCCCCCACGTCAGGGCCGTAGCCAGGATTTTGTTTCGGAGGGGGCTGAGTTTGGTTCGGGGCTGAGACTGGGTGGAAGAGGGTCTACCCTAGCAAATCTTTTGTATTGTTATCCCAATAACCCCATTAATGTGGGATATAATGAGCATGGTGATCAGATCATGATATGAATAAACATAACAGTTTAAATAATGTACCAGTAAGGCCTTTTCGCGGACCACCCTGAGAATTTCGGGGGGGCTGAAGCCCCCTTAGCCCCCCCCCCCGGCTACATGCCTGCCCCACGTCATCAGTGACCGGGAATTCAGGCCCCTGGGCCGGTAGAAGTTGGACAGCCCTGATTTAGAATAATGAAATAGGAAAGGCATAGAAATAATGATTCAAAAAGCTGGGAGCAATAAAGTATCAGAGTTCAGTCTCCTGCAGTTGCAAAGGCAAAGGTAATCTAGTCCCAAAATGGGTTGTAGCAATCTCTCTCTATCTCTATCTCTATACCTTTATAAAGCGGAATGTTTGTTTGTATGTTTGTATGTGTCCGGAGGGCGGAAGGGCGGAAGGGCAGAAGGACATGTGGCAGCTTTCGGATTGGCTCCCACTGTGGGGTTATTTGCATAAACAACTCCCATTGGCCAGCCAACGCGAACATTCCGAGACTCAAAAGTGCCAGAAGGAGGTAAGGAAAAGGCCTGAGCCAGTCAGGCATGGTGGGAGTTTAGGTCCAATACACTTTGCAGCCCCCAACAATGAGACAACAAAACCAAACTTGGCACACAGAACCCCCAAGACCCACTTTACGCCTTGGTGCAGTTTGAGGGAGGATGGACCATGGATAGGCCAGCATTCCAACATCCCAAATGTCAAATGTGCCAGACAGAGTTCTTTACAAAAAGGCTTCCTTCAGCTGATTTTAAAAACTAGGCCTCAGCCTGAATTGACAGTAAGGCTCCTCAATTATTATTATTAACTTGATTCTCCTTACTAGGCCTCAGCCGGATCTGAACCAAACTTGGCACACATAACCCCCATGATGCCCTTTACGTCCTGGTGCAGTTTGGGAAAGATGGACCACGGATTATGGGATTTGTAGTACTTCCAAGCGCTTTGCTTCCCAAAGACCATTGTGGCCCCTAACAAAGACCGATAAATATCAAACTTGGCACACAGAGCCCCCATGACCCACTCTACATCCTGCTGCAGTTTTATGGCCGAGCCAGGAAGCCCAAATCCAGGAGATCAAACAGCAGGGAGTCCCCAATATCCCACTTGGCCCATGGCCTAAGTTGCACCAGTACCAGACCCTTTTTTTCCTTCTGCCCCACCCAGTTCCATAGTTCACCACACCAACTTCGTCCCTCCCAGTACACCCAGCCACCATTGCTTCCCCTCACCCCAACTACACAACATTTGCACAGCCAATAGCACATGAAGAACATTTTAGCAAGTCCCACAGCATAGCCAGGACATCCCCCCCCCCCCAGCACCACCAAAACCCACACATGGCAACCCAACATTAAACCCCATAAAACAGACCACAGCAAGACCAAAGCCAAAATACATTTTCCCTCCCATTCAGTTCCCAGAGCACCAATGCATACACCAGAAATGCTTCATCTAACATTGCATAAACAATAGAATAGAACATTTCCCCCATCGCCCACACCATCCCATACATTCCCATAACCCACACAATCCCATAAGCCAACCCCTGCACCAAAATCACAAACTCTCTTCCATGCCACCAAGCCACAACAGACTGGCTACTCTCCACCCAGGCCTGTGCAAGGCCGCTGCAGTACCACCACCCACCACTAGGGCCGAAACGCCCGTCCCTGCACCTACCGCAATAAGGAATAACCCCAAAACAACCCAAACACTACCAAAACAATAAACAAGGCCTTCCCTCTGCTCCTACCTTTGGTCTCCGCCCCCTCACCGATCGTCCGTGCTGCAACCGGCCTCTAACGGGGGCCCGGCGAGCGGACGGCACCTTCTGCACACCCGCTCGCCCCGTCGCCATCTTGGAAGAGTGGGGGCCCTTGCCGAGAGTGGGGGCTAGGAGCGGAGCGATCCGCGGATAAGTGAGATCAGCCATAGGAAGTGTGGATTCAGTATCCACACTTTGGAAGTGTCCCTGATTTGCCCCGTGGTGGTCCCAAAGCACTCTGCCTCTTCCCCCTATCTTGACTCTGCTCTTTCGTCTCCCCATTTCCCCCTCCCTCGGCCTGGGGGAAGCCCAGGGAAGCAGCCGCTTGCAAACAGCGGCTTGGCTCAACAGCCGGCGCTCTCTCTCGGTTCATCTGAGGACAATCGCCCCCACCTTTTTTCGCATTCAGTTCCATTCACTCTGCAGCAATAACGGGTCCAAAACCGGCAGCGGGTCAACGGTTTTGGACTATTGGGATCCTGAGGGGGGGAATGGGACCCCAAGCCTCTTGCCGACCGGGGAGGCACGGAGCCCAAGTACCAGAACTCTTTTCTCTCTGCTTTTTGACCACTTCTTCCTTGAACGAATGAAGGTCCCTTTGCCTGGCTGGAAAACTGCCAGGGGAAACCAAGGAGAACAACCATGGACTATGGGGGGAGGAAGGATGCCTTTGCCTCGGTGGATCGCCTCCAGGAGAAGTGGGAAAAGGGATCCATGCGAGTAGGGGGGCCCCAAGACTCCCCACCCAGGTCTGTGCCAGATGGGACTTGAAGTTCACCAAGGACACTCCCCAGTTGAACATTCCCAGCCCTTTCCCTTCTGACCACATGGACTTTGTGACTCTTTGCCAATCTACTGCACTCCAGAAGTCATTCTGCCCCTTTGGAGAATTGTAGTTTCCACAAGGACATTCCTTCATTTGGACATTTCCTGTTTTCCCCTTTCACATCATGGACCCACAAATGACTTTGCCTCTGCTTGGCACCCCAGCCCCAAAGGCTCTACAGTTCTCAAGGACCATGGAAGACTACAACTCCCAGGAAGTGCCTGTTTTGAAGATCATTACTCTGGGAGCAACAGCTGCATGGGAATGTATTTGGGGATGATTGCTGGGGATCCCTGTATTGTCTTGTACTTTGTACCCCTCATGTGTTCCCTTTTGTATCAATGTAACTTCTAAGCTAAAAGCCCTCAGCAGAGCGTTCCTAGGATGAACAGCACAATGACCCATTTTCCTATCCATTTTGCCTTGCACAAATAATAATCTGGGGAGGGACTTTGGGTTTCTTCGAGGGGATGAGGATCACCCTCTATGCCCAAGGCTTCCCCGCATATATCCCTCTCATCTTCGGAGCTTGGCCAATGGGAAGGGAATATGTAAGGTCATCTAGTCAAACCCCAAAACATGGTTGATTCATGCGGGCTTCGGACCCCCGCAGTCAGCCCTAATAACTATCTCTCAGGACCACTCTAAGCTAAGCAACCATGCTTCCAAACTCAGCCAGGGCTCTCTTTGCGGAGAGTTCCCCTGGTAAACAAATAATACATTTTCTGGCCATATGATGCCTTTTTCTCCAATATGGGGGGAAGGTCAGGTGTTCTGTGGAACATAGATTTCGCCATTATGAGCCTGGATTCCCCCCGCTCGTGTCCCCCCTTGGCTTCGGAGCTGGACCCCCAAGGGATCATGGGCTTTAGCAAACCCAAGTCACTCTACCACCCCATAGCTGGACCTGAGTGGGCTTCGGAACCCCGCTTGCCAGCTGCAATAACTTATACTTTGGCCATTTTGAACTGAGAAATCATGCTTCCCGCTAGACTGAAACTCTCAACACAAAGGAGTTTCAGCCCAGGACAAAAGATTCCCATTAAGGCACTCAGGACAAACAATAAACAGGAAGGTGGGCTTTCACATCGAAGGCCCTCCAGCCGCAGGGTATCTCAGCCATAAGTTACTTCCTCCACCCAGCCGTTTCTCCCTTTGTGTCTTTCCCGCCTTGCTAGCTAGCTAGGATAGGCCAGTTCAAATCTTGGCGCGCCTTCTCCTATTGGCTAAAGCGCGCCGGTCTCCTCCTGGCTCAGCTGTCTTTGACAGCTAGGCCAATCAGCTGAAGCTACACGTGCAAGGGGAAGGCGCCTGATTTAAATGCAAATGACTGCTTTTGACTGTTTTTCTATATATTGGACTGCTTTCCCATTAAAGACTATGTTTTTGCCTTTGGATTCCTGGCGTGGCATTGCATCCTATTCAGCTGAATTAGATTCTTCTCTCGGTAGTGGCGTACTTCCGTCTGGGTGAGCATTGATCTGGGTTTCTTTGGGATTTATAGTTCTGGGAAGATCATCCAGATTTGGGCCTCGATCCTCGCTTTTAGGGGTGGCCTGGGCTCTCTCCCCTTAAGGGAAGGCCCCCAAAACGTGGTTCGGTAATATCATGACCCACTCAACATCCTGATGCAGTTTTGTGTGAGATGGACCACGGATGATGGGACTTGAAGTACCTTCACTCACTTCCTAAAAACAATACAACCCTCATCCATTCACCAATACAGATCAAACTTGGCGCACAGAGCCCCCATGACCCAATATACATCCTACTGCAATTTGGGGGAGGTTGGACCACAGAGGATGGGACTTCCAGTACCTTCAGTAATTTCATGATACCACTGTAACTCCCAATACTGATGGATTAAGACCAAACTTGGCACACAGGACCCCCCCCCCCCCATGACCCACTCTACATCCTGCTGCACTTCTCAAATGACCGGGCACCGCCCGTCCCAAGCTAGTACCTTTATAAAGCGGAATGTTTGTATGTTTGTATGTGTCCGGAGGGCGGAAGGATATGTGGCAGCTTTCTGATTGGGTCCCACTGTGGGATTATTTGCATAAACAACTCCCATGGCCAGCCAACACGAACATTCCGAGACTCAAAAGTGTCAGAGGGGGGTAAGGAAAAGGCCTGAGGCAGTCAGGCATGGTGGGAGTTTCAGTCCAAAACACTTTGCAGCCCCCAACAATGAGACAACAACACCAAACTTGGCACACAGAACCCCCAAGACCCGCTTTACGCCTTGGTGCAGTTTGAGGGAGGATGGGCCACGGATAGGCCAGCATTCCAACATCCCAAATGTCAAAGCTGCCAGACAGAGTTCTTTACAAAAAGGCTTCCTTCAGCTGATTTTACAAACTAGGCCTCAGCCTGAATTGACAGTAAGGCTTCCTCAACTTGATTCTCCTGACTACGCCTCAGCCTGAATTGACAGTAAGGCTTACTTAACTTTATTTTCCTAACTAGGCCCCCAACAATGACAGAACAAGACTCAGTTGGCACACAGACACCCCCCCCCCCCAAGACCCACTCTACATCCTGGTGCAGTTTGAAGGACTTGCAGTACCTTACTCTGACCAGCACGGGTGACGGACCTGGACCAAACTTGGCAATCATAACCCTCATGATGCCCTTTACGTTCTGGTGCAGTTTGGGAAAGATGAACCACGGATTATGGGATTTGTAGTACTTCAAAGCGCTTTGCTTCCCAGAGGCCCACAACAAAGACCGATAAATATCAAACTTGGCACACAGAGCCCCCATGACCCACTCTATGTCCTGGTGCAGTTTGGAGAAGAGCAGAGCATGGATGATGGGGCTTGAAGTACCTCCACTCACTTCCTGAGACCGCTGCGACCCTCATCCAATGACTGATCAAGACCAAACTTGGCACACAGAGCTCCCATGACCTACACTACATGCTGGTACAGCTTCGAGTAGGATGGACCATGGATGATGGTACTTGAAGTGCCTCCACTTCCTGAGACCACAGCGACACTCATCCAAGTACCAATAAAGACAAAACTTGGCAAAGAGTGCCCCCATGGCCAACTCAACATTCTGGTGCAGTTTGGGGGAGGATGGATTATGGATGATGGGACTTGCAGTACCTTTACTCACTTCCTGAGACCACTGCGACTCTCATCCAGTGACTGATCAAGACCAAACTTGGCACATAGAGCCCCCTTGACCCACTTTACACCCTGGTGCAGCTTTCAGGAGGATGGACCACGGATGATGGGACTTGAAGTACCTCCACTCACTTCCCGAGACTGCTGCAACCCTCATTCAATGACTGTTCAAGACCACATTTGCCACACAGAACCCCCTACATCCTGGTGCAATTTGGAGGAGGATGGACCATGGATTATGGTCCATGGTCCATAATCCTTCACTCACTTCCCGAAGCCACTGTGAGCCAAATGAACAACTGATACGGACCAACCTTGGCACACAATGCCTTCCTCAAATAACCCGGGCACCGCCGGGTCCTCAGCTAGTTAAGTGTTATCGAACCAGATTTGGACTATCCCCGCCGAACCCCGGCGGGGCAGAGACCAAAAGAGGGCCCGTGAGACCTTGGCAAGCCTGGAGTGACTCAGGTCCTCCTACCTCCCACCCCAAAGACCAATTATGCTCACCAAAATTCAAGGTAGAAGCCACGAAATTGTTTATTCTGCTCAGCTGAGTAGGATGCGACATAAATTCCCTGATCCCGCAAAGACGCATACATTTTCATTCAAAACATTGGTTTTTAAAGGTTACAGAGCTGTCAAACATTTGAATTTCCCGCTCCACCCCTTGACGGCCGGCTTGACGCTGATTGGCTGGAATGTTGAGGCCAGCTGATGGGCGGGAAACAGACCGGCTCCGGGGAACCAATCCGCGCCCTTTTTCATCCGCTTGCTTTAGCCAATCGGCGGCTGCTCACCATATATGGGATTCCGGCAGAGGCGAGCTGTCACCAGGAAGGATTATGAATGGAAACAAAAGGGGAGCCCTCCCAGCTGATTGCTCGGGGCATTTGATATGGCTTAAAGTCTTTGTGTGAAGGAAGTGCGATTACCAAGTCCACAAGTTACTTCCCCGTCTGGGGCAGGAAGAAAGGAAGGCCTAAGCCAGTGTTTCTCAACCTGGGGGTCGGGACCCCTGGAGGGGTCATGAAGGGGTGTCAGAGGGGTCGCCAAAGACCATCAGAAAACGAAGACCATCAGGGGGTTCTGTGTGGGAAGTTTGGCCCAATTCTATTGTTTGTGGGTTTTAGAATGCTCTTTGATTGTAGGTGAACTATAAATCCCAGCAACTACAACACCCAAATGACAAAATCAATCCCCCACCCCAATCCCACAAGTATTCAAAATTTGACGTATTGGGTATTTGTGCCAAATTGGGCGTATTGGGTATTTGTGACAATACATCCTGCATATCAGACATTTACATTGCGATTCATAACAGTAGCAAAATTATAGTTACAAAGTAGCAATGAAAATAATGTTATGGTTGGGGATCTCCACAACATGAGGAACTGTGTTAAGGGGTCGTGGCATTAGGAAGGTTGAGAACCACTGGCCTAAGCGGTGATTGACTCAGGCCGCGGTAGTGACAAAAGTACTATGGTGGGCCAATATTTGACTTCCAGAGCCAAACAAAGGCCAGCTGATGGCTTGTGGTATCCTTTGTGTCCAGTACCCATCGACTAATCCAGAGAGACGAAACTCAGAGGTCTGGATAGCCTTTGGGATTTAGTCAGGTGTGAGGACAGGAAAAGACCCCATCCCCAAAACAAGAGCCTGGCTAATTAAGTTATTTTCCATGCAAACAGGTAACATGGTGACAAAACAATGGGGTGATGGCTTCAGATCTATGCGGTATGCATCCTTTCAGCAAACATGGCAGACATTTCAAAATATAACTTCCTTATCTTATTCTAGGGGAAGATGGGACAGGAAAGGTTTACAAAGGTCAGGGAGAGGCTTATTGAGGTAGTTCCTACAGTCTCATACAGTAAAGGGTAGAAAACGGGGTACAGACATAGCAATGGACATTTCTCATGATAGAACGCAACGTTTTGATAATTTTCACTTCCAGCTGTCAGTTCAGGCATCCGCATGGAGGATTCCCAGCTCCCAGGCCAAATTCATTGATTTAAAACATAAAACGGGGACATCTCGCCAACGGTGAGACCCAGAGTCACCAACCCCTCATACCCAGATGCTGTTGGCATTGGGGTAAAAGTGACCTCCCTTCACCCAAACGGGGTCTCGAACCCGGGGTTCCCCCGGGTTCCCGCGGCCCTCACCCTATTGGTAGAGCTACCGCGGCTGCTGCTTGGGGAGCGGCTGCTCTTCGCACATTTGAAACGCCCGTGGGAGGGAGAGAAGAAGAAAAAAATAATTAAAATTAGGAAGAACTGTGAAAACTTTGAGAAACTCAGAGGGATCTTCTTTGGGAACGGGCCCAAGCCCCTGTTGGGTCTGGGAACAGGATTGCGTGCAAGAATATGGGACCGTTCACTCAAGGAACGCTCCGCTGCGTGAAACTGGCAAAAACTGCTGATTTTGCGGCGGGAGTTTCCGAAATTCGACCTCATAAGTAATAAAGTTCAGCCCCTGGAGGTTTTTCAGGCCAAGGTAAATAGCTCAAAAATGCTGTAGTAATATAGCAGCAAGGTAGTCTCTGTAGGTTCCAAAGGACACCGCCTGTTGATGTCTCAAAGGCCAATCCAAATGGCCACGTTGGACCCCACACTTGGTAAAGCAAAGTAAAGTCCCAAAACAAAGAGGACCCCCTTTGGTCCCTTCAGTGGAGCTTGACAATGTAAATAATGAGAAAAGGTAATACTTAGTCTTGAGATGTTCCTTGGCATCACGTGAAACAATAACAAGTCCAAAAGCACAAAGCACGGAAGGATCTCCTTGACAAAGGCCAATTCCGACAAAGTAAAAGCAACTTGGCAAACAGAATCCATATGCAGGCGGCTACCAACCGCCGGTCCTGGTCTTGGTGAGCGTTAAGTCCAATGCAATAGTCCAGAATAAAATGGATACACTAGGGATCTTCTTGCCCGAAAGGGCTAGTCCAAGGCAAGGTAAAGACAGCTTAGCAAAACAGAGTTCAATACAGGGCAGCTACGATCTGCCCGGCCTTTGATCTTGGTTGAAAGTTACGTTGTCTCGAGATGCATAGAGGTTCCCAGTCTGCCCAGTTATACCCTTGCAATCCTTTGAAGTCTTGACGCAGGTTGGCATTTATTTCGGTTCTCGCCAAGGAAAAGGCCTCTCCGCTTGTAACGGCCTTGAACACAGTTTCACACACACAGACTGCAGCTGGATTTCTTGAGACTGGTAAACAGGGCCAGAAATCTGCCTGCCTGAGTTTGGTTGCCCCAAGGGATGCTGGGAACTGGAGTAGTGGATGGCTGGGGCCGGACATATACAGTGACAGGCCGAGCTTCTCATATGCTTCTGTGAAGGTGTTTAGAGTGGTTTGTAGGTCTTCTTCTGAATGTGCACACATGACGTTGTCATCAGCATATTGGAGTTCTATAACACAGTGTTTCCCAACCTTTTTTGAGCCACGGCACACTTTTTACATTTGCAAAATCCTAGGGGCACACCACCAACCAAAATGACACAAAATGACACTCTAACACAGTCATACATATAGTTAATATGTTTTTAAATGTATTTATACACTCAGTGTGAAACCTGGGCCTGTTTCGATGAACACAACATAGATATCCTTGGCAGGAATGGCAGAAAGACACAAACTTCTCACACAGAACTCCCATAACCAAGAGAAAATGCTATAAGAGTTTGGTGGGCATTGACCTTGAGTTTTGGAGTTGTAGTTCGCCTATATCCAGAGAGCACTGGACTCAAACAATGTTGGATCAGGACCAAACTTGGCATGAATACTCAATATGTCCAAATGTGAAGACAGATGGAGTTTGGAGAAAATAGACCTTGACATTTGGGAGTTACAGTTTCTGGAGGGGGGCCCTCGAAAGACCAGCAGTCTCCCTCTCACTTAGGTTGCCCCCTCCCCCCTCCTGCCAGGCTTGAATTGGGGTTGTGGGGAGCAGGAGCCTCACTCACTACCTGCGCAGCTCCTCGGGGGTCAGCGGGGCAGCCCGGGTGGGCATCTCGGGGCTGGCGAAGCAGGAAGGAAGGAAGGCGGCAGGCAGGGAGCCGGAGGGCTGCTAGACTGAACCATCCGACATTAGGCCCGGGGAGGGGGGAGGCAATAGGAGGTCTCTACTTGGGGAAAGGGAGGCGGGCCTTCCCAATGCATGGAGAGGGAGAGACCAAGTACACAATGGGTGGGGAGAGGGGTGTTTGTAATTTTGTGCCTTTATTGAGGTAGGTTTCTTAGGGTTTTTATACTTCAACACACTAGACTCTCCCCCCTCCCCTCCTGGAGGTTCCAATTTCCCAAGGCACACCTGATGATCGCTCACGGCACACTAGTGTGCCCCGGCACACTGGTTGGGAAACACTGCTATAACAGATGTTGTTGTAACCTTGGTTTTGGCTTTCAGTCTGCTGAGGTTAAATAGCTTGCCGTCTGTCCAATTTTCACTCCAGTGGGAAGCTTCCCACCAACAAGATGAAATATCATAGCAATGAAGATGGAAAATAAGGTTGGGGCAATGACTGTATAGTTAATGCAGTTAAATTACCTGCCAGGCTCGATGCTATGGGAGAAACCATTCCCAGTGCATACTTTCCCGGTTCTTCCCACTCCTGGAAAGCCAATGTCTCTTTCCAGTTTAATGGGGAAACTGGTTCTGCTTGCTCTGGTTGAGCCTCCAGTTCCAGGAACGGCCAACCTGCAACACTTTCCAAATTAATAGCTGTTACTGCTTTCCTCCCTGCTTTTCCAGAGGAATGTAAAAAACATTGGAAAAAGGCCATTCCTTGCCCGGAGGATTTTCATTGCAAGGACTCAAAGGGAAAATAAATAGAGGGAGAAAAGAGCAGTGTGAGACCCCGGTTCATCCGGTTCAATACAAGTGAAAGGCACACAGTGGCCCCTGGTCAAAGTGGTCCCTGTTTAAGTAGTCACTGTTCAAGTGGTCCCTGGTCAAAGTGGTCCCTGACCAAAATAGTTCCTGGTCAATTGGTCCCTGGTCAAAGTGGTCCTTGTTCAAGTGGTCCCTGGTCAAAGTGGTCCCTGCTTAAGTAGTCACTGTTCAAGTGGTCCCTGGTCAAAGTGGTCCCTGACCAAAATAGTTCCTGGTCAATTGGTCCCTGGTCAAAGTGGTCCTTGTTCAAGTGGTCCCTGGTCAAAGTGGTCCCTGTTTAAGTAGTCACTGTTCAAGTGGTCCCTGGTCAAAGTGGTCCCTGACCAAAATAGTTCCTGGTCAATTGGTCCCTGGTCAAAGTGGTCCTTGTTCAAGTGGTCCCTGGTCAAAGTGGTCCCTGCTTAAGTAGTCACTGTTCAAGTGGTCCCTGGCCAAAATGATTCCTGGTCAAGTTGTCCCTGTTTAAGTAGTCAGTGGTCAAAGTGGTCCTTGGCCAAAATGGTTCCTGGTCAAGTGGTTCCTGTTCAAGCGGCCCCTGGTCAAAGTGGTCCCTGGCCAAAATGGTTCCTGGTCAAGTGGTCCCTGTTCAAGCGGTCCCTGGTCAAAGTGGTCCTTGGCCAAAATGGTTCCTGGTCAAGTGGTCCCTGTTCAAGCGGTCCCTGGTCAAAGTGGTCCCTGGCCAAAATGGTTCCTGGTCAAGTGGTACCTGTTCAAGCGGTCCCTGGTCAAAGTGGTCCCTGGCCAAAATGGTTCCTGGTCAAGTGGTCCTTGGTCAAAGTGGTCCCTGTTTAAGTAGTCACTGTTCAAGTGGTCCCTGGCCAAAATGGTTCCTCATCAAGTGGTCTTTGGCCAACGTTGTCCCTGTTAAAGTAGTCACTGTTCAAATGGACCCTGGTCAAAGTGGTCCCTGGCCGAAATAGTTCCTGGTCAATTGGTCCCTGGTCAAAGTGGTCCTTGTTCAAGTGGTCCCTGGTCAAAGCAGTCCCTGGTCAAAGTGGTCCCTGGTCAAAGTGGTTCCTGGTCAAAATGGTCCCTGGCCAAACTTGTTCCTGGTCAAGTGGTCCTTGGTCAAAGTGGTCCCTGTTTAAGTAGTCACTGGTCAAGTGGTCCCTGGCCAAAATGGTTCCTGGTCAATTGGTCCCTGGTCAAAGTGGTCCTTGTTCAAGTGGTCCCTGGTCAAAGTGGCCCCTGGTCAAAGTGGTTCCTGGTCAAAGTGGTTCCTGGTCAAAATGGTCCCTGGCCAAAATGGTTCCTGGTCAAGTGGTCCTTGGTCAAAGTGGTCCCTGTTTAAGTAGTCACTGGTCAAGTGGTCCCTGGCCAAAATGGTTCCTCATCAAGTGGTCTTTGGCCAAAGTGGTCCCTGTTTAAGTAGTCACTGTTCAAATGGACCCTGGTCAAAGTGGTCCCTGGCCGAAATAGTTCCTGGTCAATTGGTCCCTGGTCAAAGTGGTTCAAATAAGAACATAAGAACATAAGAAGAGCCATGCTGAATCGGACCTCAGCCCATCTAGTCCAGCATTCTGTATCACACAGTGGCCCACCAGTTGTACACGGGGATCTCGAGCAGAAGGGAGGGCAAAACCCTGACCTGCTCCCGACCCCCCACAACCAGTACCCAGGGAAATGATTCCTGATCAAAGTGGTCCCTGGTCAAAGTGGTCCCTGGACAAAATGGTTCCTGGTCAAGTGGTCCCTGGTCAAGTGGTCCCTGTTTAAGTAGTCACTGTTCAAGTGGTCCCTGGTCAGAGTGGTCCCTGGCCAAAATGGTTCCTGGTCAAGTGATTCCTGGTCAAGTGGTCCCTGGCCAAAAAAATGGTTGGGAACCACTGCTTTAAGGGGATTTTCAGAAGGGATTCCCAGCCTCCCCATTCTGTAGCTTCAGCAGGTTGCATCTTTCCAACTGTCCAGAAAGTTAATAAATTAAAAAGGAGACAATGTGAGAAAGATTAAAGATTAAGGCAGGCCGGCCAGGACAGCGACTTTGACCTGCTCTTTCTGAAAAAAGCACAACTACAATGTCCGGCGTTGAATTTGCTGCCGGCTGGGTTTCGGGTGAGGATTTCCTTTGAAAAAAAAACCCCCATTTGTTTTCTGCCTTTTAAATCTATGGGGTTTTCACTGTGCAGGAGGCTCAATGCCATAGGGTCCTGGGAGTTGTAGTTTTCTCCCGGCCTTGAGCCTTCTCTGACTAAGCCCTGAGCCTCAGCACTGCATTTATTCTGGACGGGGACGATGGTAATTCGATTGCCTGAATTCTCAATTTCTTTCCGCAGGAGCAGCGGGGTTGATTCTGGGGCACCCCATCGACACCGTAAAGGTGATTTCCTAACGAAATGGGAATGGGAAGTGGAGCCAAACCGCCCCAGCCTCGTGGGGCATCTACATGGTGGAATTGACCCAGTTTTCCTTTTCCTCAGGTGCGTTTGCAAACGCAGGCCGGCTACCGGAACATCCTGGACTGTGTGCTGAAGACCTATCGCCATGAAACGGTTTGCTCTTTTGGGTCTCGGGGCTTTGAGCCACAAAATCCAGACTTAGGAGGGCATATATTGTGTTGCTTGAGGCCGAAGCTAAAGGACCCCTGACTCTTTCCTATAATACCAGTGTCCCTTGGTAAACAACGCAAATGTGGGCTGAAATGGAAGTAATACAGTTGTTGATACAGTTAGTGAACTTGGGACCCCGTGCTCTCTTGCCGGGCCCACCTTCGACCGGTTTATACCACTGGACGCAGAAGCTGTCAATAGGATTGTTACTGCATCTAGACCGACCACGTGCTCCCTCGACCCGTGCCCCTCCTGGCTGGTGAAAGCTTGCCTGGAGGGGTTGCGTGACCCTCTGTTGAATATAATCAACACTTCCCTTGAGCAAGGAGTGTTTCCAGAGTGCTTAAAAGAGGAGGTGGTCTCTCCATTGCTGAAGAAGCCGGGATTAGATCCAACAGTCCCTTCCAACTACCGCCCAGTTTCGAATCTATCCTTCCTAGGCAAGGTGATTGAAAGGGCAGCAATGGAGCAGTTGCAGACCTTCCTAAATGACACAGCTTGGTTAGTAGGCATGGTTTCGAATCCAAAAATGGCGATTCTAAAATCAAATTGGGGGGGGGGGGGGATTTTTTTGATTAGTAAAAGAAAGACTTACAAAAAAATTTCCAAAAATTTCTAAAATGTAACTTAAGTACTAAGGAAATTCGTTAGTAATTGTATGCCAGAGCATGCGCATTCAGATGGAGTTTTGGCCTACAACTCCCAGAAATCCTAACAGCTGGTAAATTGGCTGGGATTTCTGGGAGTTGTAGGCCAAAACTTGAATAAACCACACTGAATTCTAGATGGGACTCTCCAAATAGGAAGGAGGGAGGGAAGGAGGAAGGGCGGGAGGAGGGGGTATTCTATTCTTGGAAGCAGCAAAAAAAAAAGGAAGAGGAGCCCCCCCGCTCCTCGCTGCCTCTCTCTCACCCCGATCCTGAGGGAGCGAGGGCCCAAGTTTGCCCAGGCTGAGAGGAAAAGGAAGAGGCCTGAGGCTGTGAGGAATGGTGGGAGTTGAAGTCCAAAACACCTACCTGGAGGGCTGAAGTTGGCCCCTGCGATGGGGCATGGCAGCAGAGCAACGGGGAAGAGAAGCATCTGAGAGAGCTCAGGGGAGAGAGAGGAGGAGAAGCGCGTGCGTGTGTGTGTGAAGCTGGCCCCTGCGATGGGGCATGGCAGCAGAGCAACGGGGAAGAGAAGGAGGGGGGAAAGCCTGGAGAGAGAGGAGGAGAAGCACGCGTGTGTGTGTGTGTGTGAAGCTGGCCCCTGCGATGGGGCATGGCAGCAGAGCAACGGGGAAAAAGAAGAAGCTGAATGAAGGCGGAAGGAAATGAGGGGGAGAAGACAGGGAGAAGTGAGTACGTAGTACAATAATTAATTAATTAAGAATTAAGAATTTATTACGATCATAACGCAAATTGTTGGCCTCAAGGACCGTAAAAGGAAGTCTACTTCCGGGTTCGCGGCAGCGATCCGTAAAAGCTCAAAAGTCCCATTACATACGAATATCTTACGAATCCTTTTAATTTCCGTTTATTTTTCTCATGCCTATTGGTTAGACCAGTGTTTCCCAACCTTTTTTGAGCTGCGGCACACTTTTTACATTTGCAAAATCCTGGGGCACACCGCCAACCAAAAAGACACAAAATGACACTCTAACACAGTAATACATATAGTTAATATGTTTTTAAATGTATTTATACACTCAGTGTGAAACCTGGGCCTGTTTCGATGAACACAACATAGATATCCTGGCAGGAATGGCAGAAAGACACAAACTTCCCACACAGAACTCCCATAACCAAGAGAAAATGCTATAAGAGTTTGGTGGGCATTGACCTTGGGTTTTGGAGTTGTAGTTCACCTATATACAGACAGCACTGTGGACTGAAACAATGTTGGATCAGTTCCAGTTTCTGGGATTTATAGTTAATACACAATCAAAGAGCATCCTGAACTCTTGCAACAATGGAGTTGAACCAAACTTGGCATATTGAACTCTCATTACCAACAGAAAGTACCAACTGGTTGGGAAACACTGTTGTACTATACCATTATACTGTAATGTTATTAGTACTCTTACAAGTAATATACAATATATAATTTCAATATTGTATTATTTTTAAAAGTGTTATCTTGTATTACATTATAATAATATAAATATTATAGGTACATACAATCCGTAAAGCACAGGAGTTAATCCTGACTGTTATCATTACTCTCATAGTCAATAACGATATACACCATGGCTATGATAAATACTGATAATATAACAATATAATAGCATATACTAAGGGAAAATAAAAATATTATGTTAATACATAGTTCATAATAATAATAATAATAATAATATAGCCCATGAGGCTCCTTCCATGTCACGTCACAGTCTCTGAGGCCCGGTAGGCTGCTCGCGTACCTGCCCGGAGGCGGGCCTCATTGCTCCCCGCGTCATGGCAGCAGTGGGCGAAGAGGCAGTAGAGCCGCGGGTAGGAGAGGAAGCTCGTGAAGGTGGAGGTGGCGGCGCCGGTCAGGGCCAAGCTCAGGCTCAAGGGCTCCACCGCTCCGGCCAACCGGACCAGCCCAGCGCCGCCATGCACACCCGCCACCGCATCACCTCAGATGAGGCACTTCCGCTCCACTGGCGTCCCCTCAGGGAAGGCGCTTCTGGTCCTGCCACCTCTGCCATCTTGGTGCCGGGCGGGAGTTCAAGGCCACCGTGACGGGATTGGCCCGTGGGGAATAAAAGGGGCATGGCTTATTCAAGACTTAAGAGGTTCCAATTTCCCACGGCACACCTGATGATTGCTCACGGCACACTAGTGTGCCGTGGCACACTGGTTGGGAAACACTGGGTTAGACCCCTTCCAGTCCGGCTTCCGTTCGGGGCATGGGACGGAGACAATGTTGGTCTCCATCTCAGATGAGCTACGATGCCAGCTAGATCAAGGCGGATCGGCGCTGCTTGTGTTATTGCAGTGTTTCTCAACCTTTTTTGAGCCACGGCACACTTTTTACATTTACACAATCCTGGGGCACACTACCAACCAAAATGACACAAAATGACACTAACACAGTGGTTCTCAACCTTTCTAATGCTGTGACCCCTAAATAAGGTTCCTCGTGTTGTGGTGACACCCAACCATATTTCCGTTGCTACTTCATAAATAATTTTGCTACTCTTACGAATTCTAATGCAAATCTCTAATATGCAGGATGTATTTTCATTGCTACACATTGAACATAATTAAAGCCTAGTGATTAATCACAAAACAATTATGTTTGGGGAGTATGGGCAACGGATAATGGGATTTGCAGTACCTTCAACCAATTCAGCTCTGACTTCAACAGACCACTGAGATTCCCCACGAATGACAGACCTAGACCAAACTTGGCACACAGAACTCCCATGATCAACAGAGAATACTGGAGGAAGTTGGGAGGAATTGACAGTGATTTATGGGAGCTGTAGTTCACCTACATCAGGAAAGCACTGTGAACCCAAATGACTATTAATCTGGACCAAACTTAGCATAAATACTCAATATGCCCAAAATTGATCAATGGTTGGAGTTTAGAGAAAATGAATCTTGACATTTGGGAGTTGCCGTTGCTGGGATTTATAGTTCCTCTGCCATCCAAGAGCATTCTGAATTCCAACAAAAATGGAATTGAGTAAGCTTGGCATACAGGTTGGGATGGAAAGGGGGCTGGAAAGTGGGAAAGACTCAATCTGGTGTGTGTGTGTGTGGGGGGGATTGGGAGAAGGTAACGAGGAAATTGGGGAGATAAAGAGGAGCAGCTGGAAAGATTGGAATGGGGAAAGGAAGACTGCAAAATGAGCACGAAGGGGGTGCAAAGGGGAGCCTGGAAAAGTAGAAAGATTGAAATGGCAAGGGGTAAGTGGAATAGATTGAGGTGGGGATGGGGCTGAATAGTGGGAGGGGCTGGGTATAGTAAAGAAGGGGAAACTAGAAAAGGGAAGACGGGGGGAAAGGGGTGTTGGAAAAGAGGGGGGAACTGAGGGGGGAAGGGAGGAAGTGGGAAGGACTAGGGAGAGGAAGGTGCGGGCGGGCGAGCGACCCAAAAGAAGGAAATCAAGCTAGGCACCCTGCCAACCTCTCCCCGTGGCTCCTTTTTCTCCCCCTCCTTCTTAACCCAGTCCAAAGGGGGAGGGAATGCTAGGAGGAAGGAGGAGCAGCCCAAGGCAAAGCTCAGGGGTGACGGCAAGCAGAGGGAGTGAGAGAGAGAGAGAGAAACCCTCACAGAGGGCGAAAGACAGGGAGATGGAGGTCCCAGCAGAGCAGAGGAGGCGGCACTCAGGGTTGCTGCTTCTGCTTCCCCTCGGAAGCATGCCGCCGAGCCTGCCTCGTTGGGAAACACTGAGCTGGTGTGCCGCGGGAAAACCTTGGAGGGAGGGGGAAGAAAGGGGGGGAAGAGGTTTTCTTGCGGCACACCAGCTGATAGCTCACGGCACACTGGTGTGCCGAGGCACAGCGGTTGACAATGACTGTGTTATTGGATCTCACAGCAGTGTTCGATACAGTCGATTATGGTCTATTGATTAACCGTCTTGCCAGGGCCGGGGTCAAGGTGACAGCCCTTAATTGGGTGTCCTCCTTCCTCCGGAACCGAGTACAGCGAGTGAGGAGGGGCGAGGTTGTCTCTAGTGGCTCCCCGCTTCTGTGCGGGGTGCCTCAGGGGGCAATTCTCTCCCCTCTGTTATTTAACATCTACATGCGACCACTTGCTCAGCTGTTGCGTAGCTTTGGGCTTGGGTGTCATCGGTACGCTGATGACACCCAACTCATTCTGAGGATGGAGGGCCGACCCAATTCCGTACCCGATAATTTCCATCGCTGCCTTGAGGCCGTTACTGGATGGCTGCGAGCCAGTAGGTTGAAGGTGAATCCGGCTAAGACGGAGATCCTGTGGCTTGGTCGTCCGGGCGGTCTGGGACGTTCAGCTTCCAACCCTGGACGGCGTGACATTTCGTTCGTCGTCAGCTGTAAAGAGCCTTGGGGTTACTTTAGACCAGTGTTTCTCAACCTTCCTAATGCTGCGACCCCTTAATACAGTTCATCATGTTGTGGTGACCCCTGTTGTGGGTTGGTTTTTGTCATTTGGAAGTTGTAGTTGCTAGGATTTATAGTTCACCTACAATCAAAGAGCATTCTGAACTCACCAACAATGGAATCGAACCAAACTTGGAACACAAAACTCCCATGACCAACAGCAAATATTGGAAGGGTTTGGTGGGCATTGACCTTGAGTTTGGGAGTTGTAGTTCACCTACATCCAGAGAGCACTATAGACTCAACAAGGATGGATCTGGACCACACTTGACACGAATCCTCAATATACCCAAATGTGAACACTGGTGGAGTTTGGGGAAAGTAGATCTTGACATTTGGGAGTTGTAGTTGCTGGGATTTATAGTTCATCTACAATCAAAGAGCCCCTTGCACCCTACCAATGATAGAATTGGGTCAAACTTCCTACACAGAACCTTCATGCCTTGAAGGGACTAGCTGGCATGAGCCTCCATCCCACCTCACACACTCTTCCCTCACCCACACATGCGCATCATGCTGCCATGCGCCAAGCACGCCTGTTCTCCCATCCCCCGCTTGGAGTCTCAGAATCAGCCCTCCCCTTGGCTGGGAGGCCTGCCAATCACAGCAGAGGAGAGCTTTAGGTGGGAGAATTCGCAGTCTGTTTCCAAAAAGAAAGAGAAGGACAAGCGGAGAGATCTTCAACCTTCTCTGCCAAAGGGCTTCCTAAGACCATCAGAAATACATGTTTTCTGATGGTCTTTGGCGACCCCTCTGAAACCCCCTCGTGACCCCCCTGGGGGTCCCGACCCCCAGGTTGAGAAACACTGCTTTAGACCCTTTGCTGTCGATGGAGTCTCACGTCTCCACCGGCAGCAAAGTGTTATTTTTCCATCTTCGCCAGGCGAGGAAGCTGGCCCCTACTTGTCCCCGACGTGACCTGGCCACAGTGGTCCAAGCTACGGTCATCTCGACGCCGACTACTGTAATGCTCTTTAATTGGCCTTCCTTTGTCGGCAATCCGAGACTTAAGTTAGTGCAGAACGCTGCAGCTCGACTCCTCACCGGAGTCCCGGCGAGCCATCACATCATGCTGATCCTGCGCAAACTGCACTGGCTCCCTGTAGCATGCCGGATTACCTTCAAAGTGTTAGTGTTGATGTTTAAGGCCTTAAATGGTCTGGGGCCAGTGTATCTAAGGGACCGCCTTATCCCAGGCCCAGATTACCCATAATGCCACCCTAGGCCATGGCCTAGGGCGGCAGCTTTGCGCGTGCAGCAGATCCGAACCCCCAAAAAAGGTTTTTTTAAAAAATTAAAAAAAATTAAAAAAATATTTAAAAGTGTGCATGCGTGCACGGAGAAAGGGCGCCTCTTTCTCTTCCGTGCCGCGCCCTGCCCTCCTTCCTTGACTGAAGGAAGGAGGGCGGGGTGAGGAGGCGAAAAGAGGCGGAGGGACTGTCGCATGCGTGCATGGTGGGAGGCGCCTTTGTCCCCTCCGCGCCCCGCCCTCTTTCCTTGATGGACGGAAGGAGGGCGGGGCGCGGTGGAAAAAGAGGCGCCTCCGCCACGCACGCATGCGCGGCAGGGTCTCTCCGCTTCTTTCTTCCTCGCCCCGCCTTCCTTCCTGATTGAAGGAAGGAGGGGCGGGACACGGAGGAGAAAGAGGCGCTCCGCCCGCACGCGCATACGCAAAAAAGGGTCCTCCATCTTTCTCCTCCCGCCCCGCCCTCCTTCCTTGACTGAAGGTAGGGGGCGGGGCGCGGAGGAGGAAGGTGGCCTAGGGCAGTGTTTCCCAACCTTTTTTGAGCCGTGGCACACTTTTAACATTAAAAAAATCCGGAGGCACACCACCAAAAAATGACACAAAATGACACTCTAACACAGTAAAGAACGGCTGGGGATGGTGAGCTGCTGGGAGCAGCTGCTGGAATGCCGGCCAGGGGAGGAGCCAGGCCACGCCATGCCCCGCCCCCTCCCCCTGGCTTCAGCTCTCCCATAGCTTCGCCAGCCCTGAGGGGGCAGTGCCAAGCCAACATTATGCTGGCTCTGCCACCGCTGGAGTATACTGCCCCCAAGGGTGGCGGCTGTGGGAGCGCTGAAGCTGGGGAGGGGCGGAGCCAGGCCACGCCATGCCCTGCCCCCTGCTTCAGTTCTCCACAGCTTCACCAGCTTTGAGGGGGCAAACCAGCATTGCTGGCTCTGCCATCGCGGCCTGGCACTGCCCCTCAAGGCTGGCGAAGCTGTGGGAGCGCTGAAGCTGGGGAGGGTGCGGAGCCAGGCCACGCCATGCCACACTCAGCACACACAGCCCCCATGACCCACTCTACGTCCTGGTGCAGTTCGGAGGAGGGTGGACCATGGATGATGGGACTTGAAGTGCCTCTACTCACTTCCCAAGTCCGCTGCAACCTCATCCAATCACTGATCGAGACCAAACTTGGCACACATAACCCCATGACTGCCTTCACGTCCTGGTGAGGTTTGGGGAGGACTGACAATGGATGATGGGATTTGTAGTACTTTTACACCCTCTGTTCCCACAGACCACTGTGGCCCCCAAAAACCCGAGAAAGTCCACACTTGGCACACAGAGCCCCAGTGACCCATTCTACATCCTACTGAAGTTGGAGGGAGAGAACATGGATGATGGGACTTGCAGTACCTTCCTCACTTCCCAATCCTGCTACAAAACCTAATCCAATGACTGATCAACACCAAACCTGGCACACAGAGCCCCCATGACCCACTCTACATCCTGGTGCAGTTTACTGTGAGACGGACCACGGATGATGGGACTTGAAGTACCTTCACTCACTTCCTAAAAAAAATGCATCCCTCATCCATTCACCAATACAGACCAAACTTAGCACACAGAGCCCCATGACCCAATCTACATCCTACTACACTTGGGGGACAGAGATGATGGGACTTGCACTACCTTCAGTAATTTCATGATACCACTGCAACTCCCATGGATCAAGACCAAACTTGGCACACAGAGCCCACATGACACACTCTACATCCTTCTGCACTTCTCAAATAACCCTGGCAGGGCCGGGTCCCCAAGCTAGTAAATAAATAAATAAGCTGAGGATAAAGAGGGCAGGGAAGAGAGAAACCGGGACATTCAAAAGCCGAGGAAAACATGGGAAGGCAGAGGGAGTTGTAGTCCAAAAAGAGTCCTTTCGCCCCATTGTCCAACCCACAGGTTCCCAAACATTCTTTGTTTTGGACTCCGGTTCCCAGAGGCCTCTGACATTTCAGCCAGGAGTCAGGAATTTGGGAGCTTATTTTTTTATCATGTCAGAAGCAAATTGAGAGTCCACTTATAATGTACTAGCCACCCCCTGCCATGTGTTGCTATGGCCCAGTCTGTGTATATGTGTTTTGTGTGTGTATATATTTGTGTATATGTGTATCTATGTGTGTTTGCGTATATATATATATATATATATATATGTGTTTTTGCGCATGCATTGTAATGTATTTTTGAATTTTATTTATTTTTAATCTCTTCTGTTGAGCTTTTCAGTGTTTTTATGAGTGATGGTCACTCGTTGGCCTGAGAGGTGTCTTGTGTCCAAATTTGGTGTCAATTCGTCCAGTGGTTTTTGAGTTATGTGAATCCCACAAACTAACATTACATTTTTATTTATACAGAGTAGCTGTACCTGCCACGCGTTGCTGTAGCCAACCTTCACTCCCTCTTTCTCTCCTTCTTTGCCTCCTTCCTTCGTCCCTCTTTTTTTCCTTTTCCTTCTCTCTCTACCTCTCTCCTTCTCTCTCTCCTGCCTTCCTTCGCTTTTTGCTTCCATCCTTTTCTCTTTCCTTCTTTCCTTAGCTCCGTCTTTTTTCCTTTTTCATTCTCTACCTCTTTCCTTCCTTCATTTTTTGTTTCCATCCTTTTTTTCACTCTTTCGTTCTTTCCTTCCATCCCTCTTTTTCCTTTTTCCTTCTCTACCTCTCTCCTTCCTTCGCTTTTTGCTTCCATCCTTCCTTCTCTTTCCTTCCCTGCCTTTCTCTCCTTCTTTTGAGCCCTCTTTCCTTGCTTCCCTTATTTTCTTTCCTCCTCTCCTTCCTTCCTTCCCTACCTCTTTCCTCCCTTCCTTCCCTTTTT
The DNA here is from genome assembly GCA_030556195.1 of Anolis apletophallus. Classification (NCBI taxonomy): domain Eukaryota; kingdom Metazoa; phylum Chordata; class Lepidosauria; order Squamata; family Anolidae; genus Anolis; species Anolis apletophallus. The sequence continues at coordinate 5,456 of JARBWK010000497.1, read as the reverse complement.
CTTTTCCTTCATCTTTCTCTCCTTCCTTCCTTCTCTACTTCCTTCCTTCCTTCCTCCCCTTTTTGCTTCCATCCTTCTCTCTTTCTTTCCTTCTTTCCTTTCATCCCTTTTTTCCTTTTTCCTTCTCTACCTCTCTCCTTCCTTCGCTTTTTGCTTCCATCCTTCCTTCTCTTTCCTTCCCTGCCTTTCTCTCCTTCTTTTGAGCCCTCTTTCCTTGCTTCCTTCCCTCTCCTTCCTTCCTTCCCTACCTCTTTCCTCCCTTCCTTCCCTTTTTCTTTTCCTTCCCTCTTCTTTCCTTCCTTCCTTCTCTCCTTCCTTCCTTCCTTCCTCCTTCCTTTACAATCAGCCTACATCCTTCTCTCTTTCTTTCCCCTTTCTCTTTCATCCCTTTTTTTCCTTTTTTCCTTCTCTCTCCTTCCTTCGCTTTTTGTTCCATCCCTTCCTTCTCTTTCCTTCCTGCCTTTCTCTCATCTTTTTTGAAGCCCCTCTTTCCTTCCATGTTCCTTATTTTTCTTTCCTCCTCTCCTTCCTTCCTTCCCTACCTCTTTCCTCCCTTCCTTCCCTTTTTCTTTTCCTTCATCTTTCTCTCCTTCCTTCCTTCTCTACTTCCTTCCTTCCCTTCCTCCCCTTTTTGCTTTCTCTCTTTCTTTCCTTCTTTCCTTTCATCCCTTTTTTCCTTTTTCCTTCTCTACCTCTCTCCTTCCTTCGCTTTTTGCTTCCATCCTTCCTTCTCTTTCCTTCCCTCTCTTTCTCTCCTTCTTTTGCTCCCTCTTTCCTTGCTTCCCTTAATTTCTTTCCTCCTCTCCTTCCTTCCTTCTCTACCTCTTTCCTTCCTTCCTTCCCTTTTTCTTTTCCTTCATCTTTCTCTCCTTCCTTCCTTCTCTACTTCCTTCCTTCCTTCCTTCCTTCCTTCCTCCCCTTTTTGCTTCCATCCTTCTCTCTTTCTTTCCTTCTTTCCTTCCATCCCTCTTTTTTCCTTTTTCCTTCTCTACCTCTCTCCTTCCTTCCTTCCTTCCTTCCTTCCTTCCCTTCCTTCTCTTTCCTTCCCTCCCTTTCTCTCTTTCTTTTGCTCCCTCTTTCCTTGCTTCCCTTATTTTCTTTCCTCCTCTCCTTCCTTCCTTCCTTCCTTCCTTCCTTCCTTCCTTCCTTCCTTCCTTCCTTCCTTCCTTCCTTCCTTCCTTCTCTACCTCTTTCCTTCCTTTCCTTTTTCTTTTCTTCCATCTTTCTCCCCTTTCTTCCTTCTCTACCTCTTTCCTTCCTTCCTTCGCTCTTTGCTTCCATGCTTCCTTCTCTCTTTCCTTCTTTCTTTTCCTCCGTCCCTTCCTTTCTCCCCTTCCTTTCTCCCCTTCCTTTCCTCTTCCCTTTTTTCTGTAATATCATTTAGCTTTTCATCATTTAGCTTTTTGGGTTTTTAAGTCCTTTCTGCTGTTTTGGGGTGTGTGTGTGTGTGTGTGTGTGTGTGTGTGTGCAGGGGCGGATTAACACACTTGTTCAAAGGGTTGACTTCCAACAAGGCCATGCTTTTCTTGACTAGTGGTTTTCAAAATGTGGTCTCCACATGTCCATGCAGATTCACATTTGCCAAACGAATGTGACATCATTTTTACCTTTTCAATAAGGTTCAGGCCCGGATTACCCATAAGGCCACCCGAGGTCATGGCCTAGGGGCACAAACCAAGGGGGGCGCAATTCACACTGACCCCCCCAAAAAACCGCAACGCAACTCTCTCTCTCTTTGGGGAGGGCGGGGGGAGAGCGCTGCAAGGGAGCGGGGGAGGAGGGAATGGCACCCGCCCTTGTCAAGGAAGGAGGGCGCAAGGTGCGCTGCGAAGAGGAGGAGGCAGACGGAAGCCCTGCCCCCGGGGCCGATGCCGGCACCGGGGGCGGGGCTTCCCTTCCTTCCTCCTCCTCACGCACGCCCTCCTTCCTTGACTTAGGAAAGGAGGGCGCGCCGCAAAGAGGAGAAGGCGGAGGGAAACCCCGCCCCCGGGGCTGATGCCGGCACTGGGGGCGGGGCTTCCCTTCCTTCCTCCTCCTCGCGCGCGCACTCCTTCCTTGACTCAAGGAAGGAGGGTGCGTGGCACCGCGAGGAGAAGGAGGAGGTGGGGGTGTGTGTGGTAGAGGTTGGTTTGGGGCGTAATTGCAAAATGTGGCCCTAGGGCAGTGTTTCCCAACCAGTGTGCCAGGGCACTAGTGTGCCGTGGCGACCATCAGGTGTGCCATGGGAAATTGGAACCTCCAGGAGGGGAGGGAGGGGAGAGTCTAGTGTGTTGAAGTATAAAAACCTTAAGAAACCTACCTTGATAAAGGCACAAAATTACAACCACCGCCTTCCCCACCCGTTGTCTACTTGGTCTCTCCCTCTCCATGCATTGGGAAGGCCCGCCTCCCTTTCCCCAAGTAGAGACCTCCTCTTGCCTCCTGGGGGTTCTGTGTGGGATATAGGTGAACTACAGCTTCAAAACTCAAGGTCAATGCCCACCAAACAGTATTTTCTCTTGGTGATGGGAGTTCTGTGTGGGACGTTTGTGTCTTTCTGCCATTCCTGCCAGGATATCTAGGTTGTGTTCATCGAAACAGGCCCAGGTTTCACACTGAGTGTATAAATATATTTCAAAACATATTAACTGTATGCATTACTGCAGTGTTTCTCAACCTGGGGGTCGGGACCCCTGGGGGGGGGGGGGTCGTGTGGGGATGTCAGAGGGGTCGCCAATGACCATCAGAAAACATAGTATTTTTGTTGGTCATGGTGTTTCTGTGTGGGAAGTTTGACCCAATTCTATAATTGGTGGGGTTCAGAGTGTTCTTTGATTGTAGGTGAACTATAAATCCCAGCAATTAGAGCTCCCAAATATCAAGGCCTATTTTCCCCAAATTCCACCAGTGTTCACATTTGGGCATATTTAATATTCATGCCAAATTTGGTCCAGATCCATTATTGTTTGAGTCCACAGTGCTCTCTGTATTTAGATGGACTACAACTCCAAAAACTCAAGGTCAACGCCCACCAAACCCTTCCAGTATTTTCTGTTGGTCATGTGTGCCAAGATTGGTTCAATTCCCCATTGGTGGAGTTCAGAATGTTCTCCGATTGTAGGTGAACTATAACTCCCAGCAACTACAACTCCCACATGACAATATCAATCCCCCTGCCCCACCTCACCAGTATTCAAATTTGGGTATATCGGTATTTGTGCCAAATTTGGTCCTGTGAATGAAAATACATCCTGCATATCAGATATTTACATGACGATTCATAACAATAGCAAAATTACAGTTATGAAGTAGGAACAAAAAAAATTTATGGTTGTCAAATTTATTTTGACCAAGTCCCTCACCAAAGGCTCCTAAACAAGCTCTTCAGCCATGGAATCAGGGGACAGGTCTTGTCCTGGATTGGAACCTGGCTAAACTGTAGGAAACAAAGGGTGGTAATAAACGGACATTTCTCTGGGTGGAAAGAGGTGAGAAGTGGCGTACCCCAAGGTTCAGTTTTGGGTCTGTTACTTTTGATTTATTCATTAATGACCTGGATGTAGGAGTGAATTCTGAGGTAGCAAAGTTTGCAGACGACACTAAATTGTTCAGGGTAGTTAAAAATGAAACTGATTGTAAAGAGCTCCAGAAAGATCTCTCGAAATTGAGTGAATGGGCAACAAAGTGGCAAATGCATTTTAACCTAAACAAGTGTAAGTCATGCACATCGGGGCAAAGAACCCCAACTACACCTACCAATTGATGGGGTCAAAGCTTTCCGAGACAAACCAGGAAAGGGATCTTGGGGTCTTGGTGGACAGCTCAATGAAGATGTCAACCCAGTGCGCAGCAGCAGCGAAAAAAGCAAATTCTATGCTTGGCATGATCAGGAAGGGAATCGAAAATAGGTCGGCAAATGTTGTATTGCCTCTCTACAAATCTAGGGTGAGGCCACATCTGGAGTACTGTGTACAATTCTGGTCACCGCACCTCAAGAAGGATATAACGGAACTGGAAAAGGTACAAGAAGGGCAACAAAAAATGATCCAAGGGATGGAGCGGCTCCCTTATGAAACCAGGTTGCAACGCCTTGGTCTTTTCAGCCTTGAAAGACGGCGTTTAGAGGTGACTTGATCGAAGTGTATAAAATCATGCATGGGATAGAAAAGGTGAATAAAGAAAAAATATTTTCTCTGTCACCCAACACTAGGACTAGGGGGCACTCCCTGAAGCTCCAAGGTAGGAAAGTCAGGACTAATAAAGGGAAATATTTCTTCACCCAGAGGGTCATTGGGTTATGGAACTCACTTCCAGAGGAGGTTGTGACAGCGGTCAGCCTGGACAGCTTCAAGGCAGGATTAGACAGATTCATGGATACCAAGGGAATCAGTAGCTACTGAAATGGACATCCAAGTGCCACCTCTGTGTTGATGGAGGCAGGCAGGATTTCCCCGGGTACTGGTTGTGGGGGTGTCGGGAGCAGGTGAGGGTTTTGCCCTCCCTTCTGCTAGAGATCCCCGTGTACAACTAGTGGGCCACTGTGTGACACAGAATGCTGGACTAGATGGGCTGAGGCCCGATTCAGCATAGCTCTTCTTATGCTCTTATGTTCTTAACTGTATTAAGGGGTCGCGGCATTAGGAAGGTTGAGAAACACTGCATTACTGTGTTCGAGTGTCATTTTGTGTCATTTTGGTTGGTGGTGTGCCCCAGGATTTTGTAAATGTAAAAAATGTGCCGCGGCTCAAAAAAGGTTGAAAAACACTGGCCTAGGGCGCCAAAAGGGGTTAATCCGGGCCTGATAAGGTTATGATGCACTATTTTCCAATAGGTTATGGAATTTCCAATACGTTGTTCCTCCTTTGCAGTTCCGGGGCTTCTTCAAAGGGATGAGCTTCCCCTTGCTCACCGTGGCCGCCGTGAACTCCGTCATGTTCGGTGTTTACAGCAACGCCCTGCTTTACCTCTCCGGCACCCGCTTCTCGAGCGCCACTCCAACCCCAAGCTATCCCCATATCTTTATGGCTGGTGGCATCTCTGGCATGGCACAGGTAAGAAGGCGTTCAGGCAGTGTTTCTCAAAATGGTGGTCGGGACCCCTGGGAGGATCGCAAGGGGGTGTCAGAGGGGTCGCCAAAGACCATCAGAAAACAGTATTTTCCATTGGTCATGGGGGTTTTTGTGTGGGAAGTTTGGCCCCATTCTATTGTTGGTGGAATTCTTTGATTGTTGTTGAACTATAAATCCCAGCAACTACAACTCCCTAATGTCAAGGTCTATATTCTCCAAACTCCACCAGTGTCCACATTTGGGCATATTGAGTATTTGTGTCAAATTTGGTCTAACACTGTTTGAGTCCACAGTGTTCGCTGGATGGAGGTGAACTACAACTCCAAAACTCAAGATCAATGCCCACCAAAACCCTTCCAGTATTTTCTGTTACTCATGGGAGTTCTGTGTGCCAAGTTTGGTTCAATT
>JARBWK010000496.1:0-30331 GCA_030556195.1 Anolis apletophallus | reverse complement strand
GGGGAGGAGGCGGAGGAGGGAGGGGTGTCTCCTCCACCTGGGCCCCACCCCCTTTCGGCCCAGGCCCCTCCCTTTCCTCCTTTCTCTCCAGGCTGCCTGGCTTTTCGGGGGCGATGGAAGCACGCGGTTTGGACCAGAGCCTGTGTGTGGTGACGGGCATCACGAGGCCTGGGCTGGGCCGTGTGCCTCCGCCTGGCAGTGCTCTTCTCTTAGGGCTCGGCACTGCTCCTCTCGGGCCGGGCGGAGGGCCCGCTGCAGGATGTGGAGCGCTGCCGCGGGACTGGCCGCGCCTCCGCCCACACACCCCGCAGACCTGGCCCATCCCCCTGCTGCCCAAAGCCTCCTCTGCACCGCCTGGGAAGCCCACCGGCAGATGGAGGGGGAGGGGGAAGGTGCGCGGCCACCCCCAGAAAGGATCCTCTTGATCAGCAACGCCGGTGAGCCAGGCAGGAGGGGAGAGGCCGGAAGGAAGGAAGGAAGGAAGGGCAGGAGGAAGGTACCCCAGGGAACACTAGGAAGAAAGGGGGAAGAGAGGTTTTCCGCGGCACACCAACTGATCTCTCACGGAACACTAGTGCCAGAAGAACACAAGTTGGGAAACACTGCTGTAGACAATGCCCAAGTGAAGATGATACTGAAAGTGACATGAACTGTGCAGAACATGTGAATAAGGATTTAAATGTACCTTTGCATAACTAATGTGCACATTTTTTCCACAGGGTGATGGGGACATGTAAGCTGTGGTCTGCATAAATTAGCTAATGTATGTCTTGAGTTAAAGATGCTGAAGTGTGATCATTATTTGGACTGTGCGGTGTAAACAAGCCAAGGTCAAAGCTTATCATGTGGTAAAAAGAAGTAAGATGAAGGCTAGTAGACCTTTTGAGGTTGTCCATACTAATTTAGCTGGACCTTTTCCAGAAAGTGAGGGGGGGACCAAGTACTTTTTTGTTATAGTAGATAGATTCACCAGATATGGGTTTGTGTACAATCTGAAAAACAAAAGTGATGCCTCTGTAAAAGTGGCCAAACTGACAGCCACGCGTCGAAGGGCATTCTCGGTGATCGCACCGTCTCTCTTGAATGCCCTCCCGGCCGACACACGTGCCATCCACGACCTGCTCCCCTTCAGGCGGGCATGCAAGACCCACCTTTTCCAGCTTGCCTTCCATGTGTAGGTCTTAGTGGGCGCACCCCCCTGTGGAAAAGCTATTTCCACCCCAGGTTGTTTTTAAATTGCTACTGATTATATCTTTTAATGATGTTTTATGATGTTTTAAAATAAATAAATAAAGTTCAAACAATGGGTGCAGATGGTAGAGAGGACTTTCCCCTACAAGGTGGCTTCTTTGGCCACAGATAGAGGAGGATAATTTTGTGGCAATGATTTTCAAAATTGGCTTGCAGAAACTGGCATACCAACCCATATACTCCAGCGGAAAATGGATTAGCTGAAAGACGTATAGGCATACTCAACACCATGAAGGAGTGCATGTTGAAAGATGCTGAGGCACCCAGTAATCTATGGGGAGAAGCCATCCATACTGCTAACTATGTATTGAATAGAGTGTGGTGCTCAGCAATAGGACAGATTCCATTTTTTTGCCTTGTATGGTAGACCACCCAATCTAAAGCACTTAAGGATTTTTGGGCAATTTGCATACGTGCTAATCCCAGCCCAACAGAGAAGGAAGGGTCAACAAAAATGCCAGAAGTTATGTTTCACTGGGTATGAAGGAAATAAATATCATTTTTACGCAGGAAATGGAAGAGTAGTCCTTTCTAGAAGTGCAAATTTCGAAACACATAGTGGGTGGGAAATAATACACTGTAATAAAGAAGTGTTTGTTCAGTTTGGTCAAAAAGATGAGGAAACTAGAGATACAAGTATGTATGTTGAAGAAGAGGATTCATTAGCGGATAGTGAGGAAGTACCAAATGTTCCTTCACCGCGCTCTAGACTTAGGGATAGAAAGAAGAAAGAGAGGCCTAAATCTAGTGATGAAGAAACTAGGTGCTGAGAACATAGTTTTGAGGAGGAGCAGAAGGGTCAGAAAGCCACCAGATTGATATGGCAAACCAGTGCTTTATCAAGCTACAGGAAATATGTTACTAGACGATAAGCCTGAGAGTTACAAACAAGGTATTGAAAGTTTTGATGCAGAGGAATGGCAAACAGCTATGGATAATGAGTATAATTCCATGATGCAACAGCAAATATTTGAAATTGTGGATAGACCTAAAGATCAAAAGGTAGTGGATTGTAGGTGGGTTTACAAAAGGAAGGTGCTTCCTGATGGCACTCAGAAATATAAAGCCAGGTTAGTTGCTAAAGGATTTACACACGCGAAGTTTGAAAATTATGATAAAACGTTTGCTCCTACTGCAAGGCCAGAAAGCCTAAGATTGATGTTAACACTGGCAGCAAAAAGACAATTGGACATTTGGCATTTTGTTTTCGAAACTGCTTACCTCAATGCCAATTTAGAAGAAAACATTTATATGGAGCAAGCACCAGGTTTTAGGTCTAGATCTGAGAATAAAGTCTGCCTTCTTCATAAAGCCATTTATGGTTTAAGACAGTCAGCTAGATGCTGGAATCTTTGTGTACATGAAGAACTATGTCGTCTTGGATTCAAAAGAAGCATTGCTGATGCGTGTGTATATCTTGTATATCTTCTGTTGTCGCAGTGCTTAATGTGCGACCCAGTGTGCCTTTTTATCTGTGGTTTTATTGTGGTTTTAACTTTTGCTGTATTGGCTGTATTTATAACATGTTGTGAGTCGCCCCGAGCCGTTGGGAAGGGCAGCAGACAAATACGAATAAATAAATAAATAATAAATATACTAGGGGTGCTAATGACGAATAGATTGGTCTTCTACTTTACGTAGATGACGTCTGTGTCCTGGCTAAAGGTTTGGATAGAATCGCCAAAGTGCAAAACGAATTGGAAAGAAAATTCAGAATAAAAGATCTAGGTAATCTGAAACAGTATGTGGGCCTAGAAGTGGATAGAGCAGAAAACGGAAAGATAATTCTAAGTCAGAAGATAAAACAATTGATTGAAAAATGTGGGCTCACTGATGCTAAGATGGTATCTACTCCTATGGTAGTTGACTATGTAAATCAAGAATCTCAAGAGTTGTTTGAACGGCCTGATGTTTATCACTCTGCAATTGGGAGTTTAATGTATATTGTTAATCATACTACGCCTGATATCAGTTATGCTGTTGGTTACCTCAGTAGGAGAGTTGCTAAACCCAGAGACATAGATTGGATTGCACTAAAAAGAGTAATAAGGTATCTTAAAGGTACCATCGATTATTGTTTAATATTTGGAAACAATGAAGAAAATATTGATTGCTTTGGTGACACTTCATTTGCTGCTGACCAGGAATGTAGGTCTGTCTCAGGTATAATTGTGAAATATGCTGGCAATATGTTAGTGTGGCGATCCTGTAAGCAGAATTGTGTGGCGAGGAGTACTACGGAATCAGAATACGCAGCTTTGTCTGAAGTCATAAATGAGATTCAATGGCTACAACAGTTAATGTCTGTTAATCCAGGAGGGTGGACAAGCCGCCGATGTCGAGACCTAACCCACAGGCCAGCAACGTTCGCCACTGCATGGACCTTGAGTCTTTGAGGACGCTCTTCGATCTGTGGGACCCTCCTCGGCTCCCCCTTCAACGGACGTCCTGATAACTCTGACTGGATAGCTCTGCTTGGCTTCCCCTTGGCTGTGGTCCCCCTGTTGATGTTTTTACCTTCTGTATGCTCTGTATGTTTTTATTTCGCGTATGCTCTGTATTTCTATGTCAAACTGTGAACCGCTCTGAGCCTTCGGGATAGAGCGGTATAGTAAGTTTGAACAATAATAATAATAATAATAATAATAATAATAATGTAGGAAAACAATGCAAAACTATCATTATCAAAGAGGATTCACAAGCCTGTATTGCTATGACAGAGACTGAAAACCCGAAAAACAGAACCAAGTATATAGGAGTAAAGTATCACATAGTAAAACAAATTATTGATAAGAACATAGTAAAATTAGAGTATTGTCCTGCTGAATCTAATGTGGCAGACATTTTAACAAAGCCTTTGCCAATTTTCAAACATGAAGAATTGAGAAAACAGTTATTTATTATTTTTTTAAATTATTTCAATTTCTATACCACCCTTCCCGAAAAGGCTCAGGGTGGTTCACAGCCGTGAACAGCACAACACAATCTATTTTAAAAACAGAATAAAAACAGAATAAAAGCAGATTACGACCAGAGTAGGGGTTACAGCTTAGAGATAGAACACCTGGCGGAACAGGTGGGTCTTACGGGCCTTCCGAAAGGCCTGTAGATCCGTTATAGCTCGTGCCTCGCCCGGGAGGGCGTTCCAGAAGATAGGTGCTGCAACAGAAAAAGCACGCTGTCGCATCGATAACAGGCAGCAGATCTTTAGTGATGGGACCTCTAATAGGTTATGATCCATGGATCATAGTGGTCTCTGGGGAATGTGCAGGGAAAGGCGGTCCTTCAGATACACTGGCCCCAGACCATGCAAGGCCTTAAAGGTTAGCACCAGCACTTTGTATACAATCCGGTACTCGATAGGGAGCCAGTGTAAGCGCTGTAGGACTGGTGTGATGTGGCACAATAGTGTCACTTCAGCCAGCAGTCGAGCCGCAGCGTTTTGCACCAACTTAAGATTACTGACAAAGGAAGGCCAATGTAAAGGGCGTTACTTACTCTTCCGTTCTGTTAATTTTTCAGACAACCCCTCCAAGGTGGCCAATTTCTGTGCCTGCTCTTATCTTGGATTACTGTGGCCAGGTCGCCACCAGAAAGGTAGGGCGGCAGCCGTCTTGCCTGGCGCAGATGGAAAAACGCTGCTCTGCTCACGGCAGAGACCTGAGCCTCCAATTGAACCCCCAGGCTTTTCACCAGAGGTGACGGGCTAACCACCTCACCTTCCATTATCGGCAGCCGGAGCTCCCCCGGGTGACCCAGCCACAGGACCTCCATCTTTGACAGGTTCACCCAGCGCCGGCCCCGCCCATTCCGCCGACTACGCGGTCGCGTAGAGCGACGTTTCCTGGGCGGGGCGTCGCCAACCAGGGGGGGCGGCGGCGCGCCGGCCGGCCCGCCCCACCCCGCTGCTGTGCGCCCGCAGGCAGCCGCGCCGCTGCCGCTGGCGTGCGCTGGCTGCCGCGGATGCCCTCGCGCGCCGGGCGGGACACAACCGCGCATGCGCGCTGGGCTGGCGCCGCGCGTGCACGCCACCGCGCTGGGACGCACTTGCGCTGCCGCGGATGCCACCACCGCATGCGCAACCGTGCGGAGCGCCGCCGCGTCTTGCCAAGCAGCGCGCTGGGACGTCCCGCGCATGCGCTGCCGGGCGGGACGCCCCACGCATGCGCGGAGTGTCCAGGAGCCGCAAGGGGGGGCGCCAAAATCAGGCTTGCCTACCCCTCCGAGAGGTCAGGCCGCCCCTGGGTTCACCTTCAACCTGGTGGCCCGTAGCAACCCAGTCACAGCTTCCAGGCGCTGATGGAAATAATTGGGTACAGAGTCCAGCCGGCCTTCCATCCTCAGCACCAGCTGGGTGTCATCAGCATACTGATGACACTCCAGACCAAAACCATGCACCAGTTGGGCAAGTGGATGCATGTAGATGTTAAATAATAGAGGAGAGAGGATAGCCCCTTTGGGGACCCCACAGTTAAGGGGGACCCTTTCTGAGCCCACCCACCCCCCTCTACCCGTTGTCCCCAATCTTGGAGAAAGGAGGCCACCCACTTAAGGGCGGACCCACTAACTCCTGCCATGGCTAAACGGTGGATCAATAGAGAATGGTCAACTGTGTCAAATGCTGCCGTGAGGTCCAATAACACGAGCAGCGCTGATCCACCTTGGTCCAACTGGCAGCGTAGCTGGTCTGTGATAGAGACCAGCACAGTCTCAGTCCCATGCCCAATGCGGAAGCTGGACTGGAAGGGATCTAATCCGGCTGTATCGTCCAAGACATTCTTGTACACTAAGTCTATCTATCTATCTACTTAGGTATTGTGTATATAAGAGAACAGAAAACTACATTTAAAGAGTGGGATTGTTAATGTGAGAATTGGTGTAATGTGAATGTTTAAATGTGATTTGTGCAATGCTTGTGGATGTAAATTTACTGCATCAGCTAGGAGTGCTTCGACAGTGAAGGAGTCAAACAGTCAAGCCTCAGATGAACTGGGACAAAGGATGTGACCCTGAGCGTGCCTGGAACACGCAGGGAGGACTCAGAGATAAGATACCTTTCATAGCTATTTGTTTAGTGTGTTCGGTTGGATGCTTATGCTTGTGTGTGCTGTATATTTGCTCTACTCAGTAAAGCTGTGTGTTTGCTTGTACTGAAGTCTCAAAGTCTCTTCTGCACTCCAAAAGCTTCTGTCACACTCTGACAGAATCCACATTGGAGAGAACAGTGGTATCTGACCCCAGAGACACTCGGACTTTTCCAAACTTTGAATGTTGGCAATACTCTTTGTAGACATACATCCTTTTGTAACCCAACACAAAAGGAAGAAGAGTAACAGGAGGTGATATCCTAAATACTCAGTGCAATGCAAGACCAATACAGGTCATAAGCAAAAATATATAGCATTTAATATGATCCCAAAATAGAAGAGTGGTGAGGCAATAGGCCTCTGAAGAAGTACAAACCAGTGAAGTATCACTATATCATAAGAACAAAGCACAAACCACAGATATACTGAATACATCCACAATAGGTCACCTCAAAGGCAAGGAATATACAAACATGAGTGCAAATACAAGCATGGCATGCAGGGGCTCCTCAAATGAGGGTGCTCCCTGGGCAAATAATGTGGAAAATCCCCCGATAGCGTAGTACATACGGCTGAGGCCCCAGAGAATCCAAGACGCCGGCCTGGAGGCTAGGTAGAAAAGCAACAATTGCTGGGACACGCCTGGAGAACGGGCCGCCGCTGTGCGGATGCCCCGGCGCGGCTGTGATGGCTCCTCCGGCCCAAATGGGTGGGAGGAGGAGGTGGAAGAGGAACCCAAAATAAGGGCGCCCCTCCGGCGGAGGCAAATGCCCCTGGAGACCGATAGGAAGCCCTCCGGGATGGTGGAGGCTCCTGGCAGCAAGATCGAAGCGCCGAACCAGGAAGTGGCCTGTAGCCAATAGGCAGGAGCGGCGTTTCCCAGCGGTGTAATGCCGAATGAGGAGTCATCAGGAAAGATGTGTAGGGAAACAAAGATCACAGGGCTGTATGGGAAGATCCAAGGAGAGGGGAATTCCAACGCCGAGGTGGGGATCCGTGGAGTGGAGACTTTGTCAAACCCAAATGGGTAGCATCACAAATAACATCCTTATGGATAATGAAGAATCATGGGGAAAGCCCCATGGGATGCCAGGTTCTAGCCGCGGACGGCACTCAAGTAATTGGCCAAGTCCGTTTCGCCTGTAGCGTCGGCTTGTTCACAGCGGCAAACCATAGGGAGCGATATCCACAAAATTGTAGTACTACAAGTATAAACATCAAAAGCACATCAGTATACACTTCCAAAAGCACACATAGTTTTAAGCAGTATGGTAAACAGTATAACAGCACAAGATAATACACACCATAACAAATAATATCAGCGTCATCGCAGATATGGGAAAGTATGGACCCTAAGGTAAAGAGTAGTGGAGCACCTAGCCCTATTTATGTAACAAAGCAATCATTACAGTACAATCATTAAAGTCAGCTGAAGAGAGGGAGGGGGAGAGGTTCACCTAAGAAGCTCGTTTATGGTGCGATTGTCGTTTAGGCCACTAGGGTGCTCACAGGCGAACATGGAAATCCACCATGATTCAGCCCTCAGCAAAGCGTCCTGTATGTTACCATGGGGACGTGTCTTAACCCTTTCAAGGCCCAGAAACTGAAAAGACTCAGGGGAATGATTCATTTTCAGAAAATGCCTATAGAGTTCTGTAGAGTTGTTTTTATTTCTGATTCTCGATTTGTGTTCGGATATCCTGGTCTTCAACGGGCGTGATGTAATCCCAATGTAGACCAGGCCACACCCACAAATGAGGGCGTACACTACATTATCTGAGGCACAGGTGGTGAAGTCCCTAACCTTGAAGGTTCTTCCTTTTTGGGGGCTATATAAAGTTTTGTCCTGACTTACCTGCTTGCAGCATACACATCTGCCGCAAGGCCTACATCCAGGGGAAAGAGAACTACGTGGGGTGCAAGGAGCATATTGTGTATGTACCAAGAGGTCCTTGATGTTCCGTGTGCATTTATACGCTTGTATAGGGGGTTGCTCAAGTCCTGGGATGTGGGAAACTAAAGGCCAATATTTTCTAATAATTGCCATCATGGATTGGCTATGTGGAGTCAGGTATGTGGACCAAATGAGTCTTTGGGGGGGGTTCTCCGTTCTGGGTGTCAATAGTTGTTTCCTAGGGATTTTTTCGGCTTTATTTCTGGCTTTCTGTATTATAGCAGGAGGGTATCCTCTTTGTTGGAGTTCACACGACAATCTATCGGCTTCCTTTTTGAATTCACTCATGTAAGAGGAATTTCTCTTTAATCTAATAAATTGTGAAAAATCCTTTTGTGTTGGGTTGCATTCTAGGCACCATAGCCTCATTCTTTGTGTGTTGTTCATACATGTTCATTCAGTTTAATTAGCATTCCAGAGGGTAAACCAACCCCATATAAGATGTTCAATCTCTCCCTCTCTCTCCCTCCCTCCCTCCCTCCCTCCCTCCCTCCCTCCCTCCCTCTCTCTCTCTCTCGGGTTGCCACTTTTTGATATAAGAAATAAGGGACATTTACCTAAAAATTGGGATTTTTCACAAAAATAAGGGATACATCATAAAAACTTGAAAATCATGTAAGACGCTCTGAGTCCCCTTCGGGGTGAGAAGGACGGCATAGAAATGTCGTAAATAAACACATCAAAATTGCCTGCTATGGGCTGGAGATCAGGTGAGTTCAAGGCCGCTCTTACCAGGGTTTCCTCTGCCAGTGCGGAAGTGGAAGGAGGGAGAGGCAGGCTGGGAGGGCAGAGCAGGCCGCAGAAGAGGAGGAGGAGGAGGAGGCATTTCCCGGGCAGGCTGTTCCCTTCTGAAGCAGGGGGTGGCCGCAAAGAATTAAATGCGTCTCTGTTGGTCTTAATAGGCTTCTAATGACTCTATGTCAGTATTTATACCAAGCTTATGCAGAGCATGGTATAGTGTTGGGTGTAGTATTTATTTATTTAATGATTTAGATTTCTAGACCGCCCTCCCCGAAGGCTAGTCTAGAGAAGGGGTTCACAACCTTTTTTGAGCCACGGCATACCTTTTACATTTGCAAAATCCTGGGGCACACCACCAACCAAAAGGACACAAAACGACACCATAACACAGTAATACATATAGTTAATATGTTTTAAATGTATTTATACACTCAGTGTGAAACCTGGGCCTGTTTCGATGAACACAACATAGATATCCTGGCAGGAATGGCAGAAAGACACAAACTTCCCACACAGAACTCCCATCACCAAGAGGAAATGCTATAAGACTTTGGTGGGCATTGACCTTGGGTTTTGGAGTTGTAGTTCACCTATATCCAGAGAGCACTGTGGACTCAAATGATGTTGGATCAGGACCAAACTTGGCAGGCATACTCAATATGCCCAAATATGAACGCAGATGGAGTTCCGGGGGAATAGACCTTGACATTTGGGAGTTACAGTTTCTGGGATTTATAGTTCACACACAATCAAAGAACATCCTGAACTCTTGCAACAATGGAATTGAACAATGGAATTCAACTTGGCAAATTGAACTCTCATTACCAACAGAAAGTACTGAAAGGGTTTGCTTGGGAATTGACCTTGAGTTTGAAAGTTGTAGTTCACCTACACCCAGAGAGCACTGTGGACTCAAACAATGTCATGTTGTGTTGTTGTTTGTTTTCTATCCAGAATCACAATGTTGGAAGGAGGCTCACCACTTTAAGGTCCCTCAAACAGGCATGGGAAAACGTTGGCCCTCTGGGTGCTTTGGACTCCAACTCCCACCATTCCTAACAGCCTGAGGCCCTTTCCTGCTTAAGTGGCTGAGGGGGGGGAAGGGTCTGAGGCTGCTAGGAATGGTGGGGGTTGGAGTCCAAAACACCTGGAAGGCCCAAGTTTGCCCATGCCAGCTTCCGACAGAGACCTCTCCCCCCCTCCCCCTTCGCGCCCCTCCTGCCGAACACTGACTACTTCTTCTACGCTGCCGCTTCTGCCGCCATTTTGATCTGAGGGGGCAGCGTGAGCGTGTTCAGGAGGGGAGGGAGGAAGGCGTGACCCGTGCAGGCGCTACTGTGCAGACTCGCCCCAGAGCAAAGCGAGCAGAGCGAGCAGAGCGAGGCTGGGAAGAAGGAGCCCGAGGGGAGAAGAAAAAGTGTTCGGCAGGAGGGGGAAGAAAGGGGATCGGAGGTTCCAATTTCCCACGGCACACCTGATGATCGCTCACGGCACACGAGTGTGCCACGGCACACTGGTTGGGAAACACTGGTCTAGAGGTCTGTCAGTGACAACTCAAAGGGGAAGCTAGCCCACTTCTACTTCGTATCGAGATCTACCTTCCTTCCATTTTCCTGTGTTCCTCCAACTCTGGAGACCCACTGCTCTTCTCTCTCTGCTCTGGATCAAACAGAGGGCTTTTCCACACAGCCATATAACCCAGAACAAGGTAAGAAATCCCACATTTTCTGCTTTGAACTGGAATATATGGCAGTGTGGACTCAGGGCCTTTCCACACAGCAATACAACCCAGAATATCAAGGCAGGCCATCCACATTATCTGCTTTGAAGTGGCTTATCTGAGTTCACACTGCCAGATAACCCAGTTCAAAATCCCTCATTTTGTGCTTTAAACTGGCATATATGGCAGTGTGGACTCAGATAACCCAGTTCAAAGCAGATATTGTGGGATTTTTCACCTTGATGTTCTGGGTTATATAGCTGTGTGGAAGGAAGCCTTTTCACTGCCATGGTTCAGTGGTACGGCATGACAGGAGTTGTAGTTTCATAAGGTCTTTGGCCTTTTTCCTGCCAAGGAGTGCTGGTGCCTACCCAAACTACAAGGGCCATGATTCCAGAGCATTGCGTTGTGGTGGTCCTTCAACGGCCATGGCTGCGTGCCATGGAATCCTGGGATTGGAAAAAAGACGACTTGCTTGATGACATCTCATTGAGCGATGGCTGTCCAAGTGGTGCCAAACTGCATTCATTCTACAGTGTAGATCAGGCCTGGGCAAAGTTGGGCCTAGCAGGTGTTTTGGACTCCAACTCCCAGCATTCCTAGCAGCCTCAGGCCCCTTCCTTTCCCCCCTCAGCCGCTTAAGCAGCTGAGGGGGGAAAGGAAAGGGCCTGGAGGCTGCTAGGAATGCTGGGAGTTGGAGTCCAAAACACCTGCTAGGCCCAACTTTGCCCAGGCCTGGCGTAGATGCACCCTGAGTGAGCGAGGCCCCTTCTGCACTGCACATGTCCGTTATTAGCATTCCAGGTGGATGGCGCCACAACAGAGAAGGCTCTGTGCCGTGTGGGTGTTAAACGGGTGGCTTTGAGACTGGGCACTTTGAGTAGGTTTAGATCTTCAGAGCGGAGTGGTCTCGGGTTGGTAGAGGGAGAGATGGTCCTTCAGATACACCGGCCCTGGACCATGCAAGGCCTTGAAGGTTAACACCATCACTTTGAAAGTGATCCGGTGCTTGACCGGAAGCTAGTGAAGCTGCTGGAGAATAGGAGTCATGTGACATCTCACTGGAACCCCGGTGAGAAGTCAGGCAGCGGCATTCTGGACGAGCTTAAGTTTCCGGATCACTGACAAGGGCAGGCCGATGTAAAGAGCATTGCAGTAGTCTAACTTTGAGATGACCGTGGCCTGGATCACCGTGGCTAGGTCATCTCTAGACAGATAGGGGGCCAGCCGCCTAGCCTGCCCCAGATGGAAAAAGGCGGTTTTGCTAATAGCAGAGACCTGGGCCTTCATTGTCAGCATGGAGTCTAAAATGACCCCTAGACTCTTTACCAGGCCTGGGCAAACTTTGGCCCTCCAGGTGTTTTGGACTCCAGCTCCCACAATTCCTAACAGCCAACTGGAAGGAGGGCCCGAGGAGGTGGACTGAAGCCGCACGGCACCGGCCCGGGCTTCTGTCCTCCTCGCGCCTCCTTTCGGTCGCAGGAGGAGGAGGAGGCGGCGGACGGAAGCCCCACGACCAGTGCCGTGCGGCTTCTGTCCACCTCCTCCCACGACCGAAAGGAAGGCGTGACGTGGACGGAGAAGCCGCGGGGCCGGGCCGCGCGGCTCCGTCCACCTCCCGGGCCCCTCTTCCGGTCGCGGAGGAGGCGACAGAAGCCGCACGGCACCGGCCACCTCCTCCTCCCCGCGAACGGACGGAGGGCGCGAGGAGGCGACAGAAGCCGCACGGCTGGGGCTGCTGCCGCATGCGCAGCAGCGCCCTGGGGCGTGGCTTTCTGCACCCTGGGGGCGGCGCGGGGCGTCTTGGCCTTGGGCGGCCAAAGAGGCTAATCCGGGCCTGTTCCCAGAAGTGGCCCAGGTTGGCTGTACTCTGAAGGAACGACCACGTTCACAGGCCGAGTGGAACCTGTTGTGAGTTGTAGGCCTTGGGCTTTTTCTAAATGTATTCTAGTATGTTGTTGCGGGTGTCTTTGAAATTGCATGGCATTGAATCTGGCTGTGAGGATGGGGGGGGTCCCTACCGGTGGGGCGGGTGAGGAGGCCGGGCACACAAGCCTCACATACATAAGTGAGGCGCCAAATCTGTCCCGCTCGGCGTCCTTAGCCCCGCCCCACCTGTTTATCCCAGGGGCCCTGGCCTCGCCCCCTGCCGACTGGTCGCTGGGACAGCCACTACAATCAGAGCCCCCGCTGGAGGCCCTAGTTACTTCCAGGCTGCTGCCGTCGGGTTCCCCGGCGGAGGCGCTTGATGTCTCAGGGCTCCTGGCGAAGGCCCTGGGGAGAGGCCCCGCGACGAGCCTGCCGACTGCCAGCGGCCCCAAAGCTGCGCCTGGACCACAGCCTGTTCCTCCGCCCTCTGGTGGCCAGGGGAGAGTTGCAGCCCTGGTCGGGCAAGACAAGATTGGGGCGGCTAACCCAGAGAGTCCCATAGGGAGGAAGCGCCCGCCTTCAGGGGACTCAAACCCTGGAGGCGCCTTGCAGCGGAGGCCACACGGCCATCGGAGGAAGCGGCGCCGGAAGCCAAGGAACAGCAGATCTCATCTCTCTGGCTTTACCAGGGACCAACAACATGGATCGCTCCCCTGCCGAGGCTGCCGTCCCCTTGGACCTATTGCATCCTCTGTGAAATATGCACGAGAGAGGAGGCCCCCCTCACTTGAGCCCAGGTTCAGGAGATCTTTTTGCTCCAGAACCTTTTGGAGCTCGAGTTTGAGGCGGCTTGAGCTCCACCAGTCACATTCGAGGCTGGAGATAGACACTCCCTTTGCGGATCTGACTCCCTCCCTCAGACCTTTGGACAAAGGAAGCCAGGCCACCCGTCTCTCCTGTGGCCTGCTGCAAGAGACCTCCCTGAGACCTCCCACGCTTCCGTCTTTTGATGGCAAGGTGGCGTCTGCCAGTTCTACCTGAGCACCCCCTGCCACAGCCTGAGCTCTACCCCTTCCTACCCTCTCCCCCCTTTCTCTCCCCCTAAAGTTTGATTCAATAAAGGTTGTCCAACATCTTCGGGCCCACGGGCCGGAAGGCAGGTGACGGATCACCTTGGGGGCCGGAGCGGAGGGCGTGGCTGCTCGCGGGGGCGTGGCCGCAGTGGGGGCGTGGCTGCTTGTGGGGGGCGGGGCCACTCCCACCCTGGCGCGCAAAAGGGGCGGGTCGCGCAAGGTTCCGGGCATGCGCGCCAGGGTGGGAGGCGGGCCGGGATCGGCGAGCCGCCCTCCGCCGTCTCCCAGCTCTTGCAGCGGCCGCGCCTGAAGGAAGGTAAGCCCGGGCTTACCTTCCTTCAGGCGCGGCCGCTGCAAGAGTCAAGGACACGGCGGGGGGCGGCTCACCGATCCTGTCCTGGCGCACAAGCCCGCGAGCGGCCCTGCGCGAGCGAGGAAGAGGTGGGGGGAAGTCCCGCCCCTAGGGCATCTGACGTGGCTTCCCTCCGCCTCCTCCTCACTTGCGTCGCCCCCCTCCTCACGCCGCCCCCCCGATGGGGGGCCGTGGGGAAGGGGCTTGGGGGCCGTGTACGGCCCCGGGGCCGCCAGTTGGACAGCCCTGATTTAATAAATAATAAATAAATAAATAATAAAGTAAATAGCTAAACCAGGCCTCCGGGGAGCCAAGGGAGCAGGGAGGGGCGCTCCCTCCCTCCGTCCTCCAGCACCACCACCCCTCTGCCGCTGGGTCTCGGCTGTGAGGGGTTTGCCCCTGCTTCCCTCCCCGGCCTGTCCTGAACCCGGCTCGTGCGCCCGGCGGGCCTCTCTCCTCGCGCCTCGCATCCGCAGCAGCAGGGCCTCGGGCGCCCCCTTCCCGGCCTGAGGAATCTTGCTTCTCCCGGCAGCCTTACCCCTTTCTGGGTGGGGGGAGGGGGCCATCCCTGCCTTGGCCGGCAGGGGGCGCGCGACGCCTTTGGAAGAAGAGGCCGCCTGTGGGAGGGAGGGAGGGAAGGAGCCAGCCACCAAGAAGAGCGGGCGGGCGGGCAGGCGGCCAATCAGGAGCACGCCCGCTCCGCACAGGCCCCGTCTCAAGGCAGCCCTCCCTCCCTCCGCTCAGACATTTGGGACTTCAACTCCCAGCATTCCTTTCAGCCTCCCTCCCGCCCAGCGTGGAAGGGAGGGCATAGGGGGCGTGGCCTGTGGGTGGGGCCCCTCCCTCTTTGCCCGTGGCCTCCTTAGGGCCCCGCCTACTTTGGGAGTAAGAGCCCGGAGCAGCAGCGGCGGCGGTGGCGGCCTGCTTGGGTGAGGGGAAAGCGAAGGCAGGAGGGGAGGCAATCGGGAGCCCACTCGGCCGTACCCGCCGCCCGGTTCGAAGCAGAGCAGCCAGGGCTCCCTTCCTTCAGCGGTGAGGAAGAAGGGGGCGTGGCTCCGCCTTGGGAAGGCCCGGAGGGGGGGCCCTGGGGGAGGGGGCGTGGCTGGGCAGAAGGGGCGGGGACAGCACCCTCGAGCAGATGGGAGGGAGAGACCCCCTGCCCGGCGGGCCTCCCAGCCCAGCCCCCATTCGGCCAAGAGGCAGGGAAACCGCCTTCAGAGCACCCCCGGCAGATGGCCAGCCAGCCTCTGCTTCGAAGCATCCAAAGGAGGAGCCTCACTCCACCACACTCCCTCTGGGGCAGGCAGCAGAGAGTTCCACTGCTGAACAGGTGTCACAGTCAGGAAGTCCCCCCTCATGTTCAGGTGGAACCTCCTTTCCTGTCTTTTGATTTTGAAGCCAGGGCTCCCTTGCGTCCTCGTCTCTCTCCAGGGCAGCGGAAAGGAAGCCCCCTCCCTCTTCCTCTTCCTCCTACTCCCAAGGTATTGATACCTGGCCCTCACCATGCCTCCTCTCCACCTTCTCTCCCTTCTTCAGGCTCCACATGCCCAGCAGCAGCTCTTCCAGCCGCTCCTCATGGGGCTTGTTCCCCAGGCCCTTGGTGGTCCTCTGAGTCGCCCTCTTCCTCTGGGCGCAGGATCCCAATGTCAACGCCTCCCTTCCATGGTGGTGCCCAGAATGGGACGCAGCGTGATTCCAGGTAGAGTGGCCCAGCCAAGGCGGAATACCTCACGGGGAGCGGGACTTCCCTGGGTCCAGGCAGCAGGCTCCTCTGGCCGCAAAGTCCCAGGGGCTTTTCTTACCTGCAGGATCACATTCCTGCCTCCTCACCCTTCATCTCAGTCGGGCCTGGGCAAACTTCAGCCCTCCCTCCAGGTGTTTTGGACTGTTAGGCTGTTAGGAATTGTGGGAGTTGAAGTCCAAAACACCTGGAGGGCCAAAGTTTGCCCAGGCCTGGTCTGAGCCAATAATAATAATAATAATAATAATAATAATAAACTTTGTGGGTCCCCCGCCACCCCCCCCCCCCAACAGGGACTCGGGGCGGCTAACTTGAGGCCAAGCCCAACAACACAACAACCAAGGTAAAATCAAACAAACAACATGATCCATGGCATGAGACATAGACGGCAAAATACAACGACCAATATTAAGTTACAATACAATAAAACCATTGGTAACACAGGACAATGAGCGGTCCACGTACACAGATTAGCATGGGGGGATACAGCTAAAACGGGGGAGAGCTGTAAGGCCAATTGTTTGTGAGGGAGAAAACTCTTCTGGAAAGGTCGAAGGAGGACTTCCGTATTAAGTGGTGTGTGTGTGTAACTCCAGGCAAATATGATGGCAGGAGATCACAGGGCTCATTCCCGGAAGTGCAGCGGAAGAGCCAGGTCTTCAGATTCTTCTTGAAGCGCTCCAGAGTCGGGGTTCGCCTAATCTCCCCAGGCAGCGCATTCCATAGACCAGTGTTTCCCAACCTTTTTTGAGCCGCGGCACATTTTTTCCATTTAAAAAATCCTGAGGCACACCACCAACCAAAATGACACAATTTATAGTTAACACACAATCAAAGAGCATCCTGAAGTCTTGCAACAATGGAATTGAACCAAACTTGGCATATTGAACTCTGGCTTGCTGAGGCCCCTGCCCTGTGGAACTCTCTGCCGCCAGACCAAAGAGCCATTCTCGACCTGCCTTCACTTCTGGCGGCACTTAAGACATGGCTATTTAGAAGAGCATATGCATGAGTGACAATCAGTGGCCTGGAATCTGTCTATTCCAATATCTTAACATTTTAATATTTTAGTACTGTAAATGCCAAGCTGTGTAAGTCGCCCAGAGCACATTCGTGGAGGGCGACTCATAAATAGTAAAATTAGTTAGTTAGTTAGTTAGTTAGGTGTTCCAGTGAGGGTCTCTGTAAGTCTGTAGATCAGAAGCGACTTTCAAGCATCATGATGATGATGGAGTTTCTAGTTTTAGTCTGCCACTTTTGGACTCTTGCTTGCTGAGTTGTTCAAGCAAGTGTCTCTGTAGATCTGTAGATCAGAAACGATGTGCAGCATGATGATGATGATGATGATTCAGAGGGATGGCTTTGTAGGAGGCGAGCTCTGCCTGCCTGCCCAGTCCACCTCCAAACATCCCTTTGCCTCTTGGCTTCCCTGCCTTTCGCAGCTCGCCTCCCCTCCCGTCCACTCAAGGCAGGCGATTGGCAACGCGAGGCAGGAACCAGAAGAAAGGAAGGGGAAGGAGGAATGGAAGGAGAGGTCAGACGCCGGGCACGTGCTTGGGTGGAGGAGCAGGCACTTCCCCGTATTTGAAACAAGCCAAGCCTCCCAAAATACATCCATCTGGTGCTGCAGAGCCTGAGTGCTCCCCAAACGCCTCCTCCTCTCTGTGGAAACCCCCTCCACGCAAAGCCCCCAGACTCACTGCTTCAATGGCCAGCCTTCTCCTTCCTCCTCCTCCCCCTCCCGCTGCTGCTGCTGCCCAGGCTCTGACCAGGCGCCCCACCCCACGAGCACCTAAAGCAGCGGCGTCCATACTGCAGTCCTGCGATGGAACGCTCAGCTCTCGGCGACACTCCCCGCAGCCAATCAGCGCTCAACTCTGGCACGGCCTAGCCACTAGCTGGCCCATTGCAGGATGGGAAGGGGCGCATGGAGGGGCTCCTGCCTGATCCCACCCGCGGGTCACGCCCCCCAGGCTCCCTCCTGGAGCCCCCTCACAACCTCCGGGCCAAAAAACAGGCCGGGCCTGGCTTCCCACGCCAGGCAGGGAGAAGAGAGAGAAGGGGGGGGGGGGTCATCCCACAATCACGAAACACCTGATGAGCAATCACGGCACACTGGTGTGCTGCGTCACACCGGTTGGGAAACACTGCCATAGGCGAGGGGCCACTGAAGAAAAGGCTCTCTCCCTTGTTCCCATGAGGCGGGACTGGGGCAACGGTAAAGGTGAGAGGAGACCCTCCCCGAGGATCGTAGGGAACGGGCAGCTTCGTGGAGGGAGATACAATCTCAAATGCCTTTGCAAGGCCAAGGAATACCGTGCACAGAGGTGTGTTTTGCTCCCTGCCTTGTCCTTGAAGCGGTCATGCACTGAAGATCGCCCGCGGTTCCTCTGGAGGGGCAGAAGCCGTTCTGGGATCCTGGGTGGAGGGTGTCGTCTGCAAGGGGTGGAAGGCGGTTTGCAAGGATGCTCACGAGGATTTTCCCCCCAGCGGAGGTTGGAAGGGAGACCCCTCGAGAGTTCCCGCAGTCTGCTCTTTCCCCTTTTTTGAAGAGGTGATGGTGGGGCCATCCTTGAAATCTGCACGGATTTTCTTGGCCACCCACACTTTTGCAATGAGCTGGTGGAGTTGTGGTGTGAGCTCAGTTGTGTGATCTCTTTCAAGATCTAAACTAAATGTCAACAAATCACCAGGGCCAGATGGCATCCACCCCAGAGTTCTTAAGGAACTCAAGTGTGAAATTGCTGAAATTCTAGCCAAAATATATAACCTTTCTCTAAGATCAGGCACTGTACCGAGGACTGGAGGGAGGCAAATGTAACTCCGATCTTCAAGAAAGGATCCAGGGGTGATCCAGGAAATTATAGGCCAGTTAGTCTAACCTCAGTTCCAGGCAAAGTGATGGAAACCATTATTAAAGAAAAATTACTAAGCACATAGAAGAACAGGCATTGCTGAAGGAAAATCAACATGGTTTCTGCAAAGGCAAATCATGTCTTACTAACTTGATAGAATTCTTTGAGGGTGTAAATAAACACATAGATAAAGGGGACCCAGTCGATATTGTTTACCTTGACTTTCAAAAGGCTTTTGACCAAGTCCCTCACCAAAGGCTCCTAAATAAGCTCTTCAGCCATGGAATCAGGGGACAGGTCTTGTCCTGGATCGGAACCTGGCTAAACTGTAGGAAACAAAGGGTGGTAATAAACGACACTTCTCTGGGTGGAAAGAGGTGAGAAGTGGCGTACCCCAAGGTTCAGTTTTGGGTCCGTTACTTTTTAATTTATTCATTAATGACCTGGATGTAGGAGTGAATTCTGAGGTAGCAAAGTTTGCAGACGACACTAAACTGTTCAGGGTAGTTAAAAATGAAACTGATTGTAAAGAGCTCCAGAAAGATCTCTCGAAATTGAGTGAATGGGCAACAAAGTGGCAAATGCATTTTAACCTAAACAAGTGTAAAGTCATGCATATCGGGGCAAAGAACCCCAACTACACCTACCAATTGATGGGGTCAAAGCTTTCCGAGACAAACCAGGAAAGGGATCTTGGGGTTTTGGTGGACAGCTCAATGAAGATGTCAACCCAGTGCGCAGCAGCAGTGAACAAAGCAAATTCTATGCTTGGCATGATCAGGAAGGGAATCGAAAATGTTGTATTGCCTCTCTACAAATCTATGGTGAGGCCGCATCTGGAGTACTGTGTACAATTCTGGTCACCGCACCTCAAGAAGGATATAACGGAACTGGAAAAGGTACAGAAAAGGGCAACAAGAATGATCCAAGGGATGGAGCGGCTCCCTTACGAAACCAGGTTGCAACGCCTTGGTCTTTTCAGCCTTGAAAGACGGCGTTTAAGAGGTGACTTGATCGAAGTGTATAAAATCATGCATGGGATAGAAAAGGTGAATAAAGAAAAAATATTTTCCCTGTCACAGAACACTAGGACTAGGGGGGGTAGGAAAGTTAGGAGTAATAAAGGGAAATATTTCTTCACCCAGAGAAAGGGTCATTGGGTTATGGAACTCACTTCCAGAGGAGGTTGTGACAGCTGTCAGCCTGGACAGCTTCAAGGCAGGATTAGACAGATTCATGGATACCAAGGGAATCAGTAGTTACTGTAGTTACTGAAATGGACATCCAAGTGCTACCTCTGTGTTGATGGAGGCAGGCAAGATTTTCCCCGGGTACTGGTTGTGGGGGGTCGGGAGCAGGTGAGGGTTCTGCCCTCCTTTCTGCTAGAGATCCCCGTGTACAACTGGTGGGCCACTGTGTGACACAGAATGCTGGACTAGATGGGCTGAGGCCCGATTCAGCATGGCTCTTCTTATGTTCTTATGTCCTTCCTTCCTTCCTTCCTTCCTTTCCTTCCTTCCTGCAGTGAGGGGAGGCAAGGAAGAGTTGGCAAAGAAGGGAGCAGTCTCCCTCCTGTCTTCCCTTCCTCCTGCTTCCTCCCAGGCACCTTGCAGGAGGAAGAGGTGAGGAAAACTGGGTGGGGGGTGCGCAGCGGGTGGGTGGGTGGGTGAGGGACTTTAGGAGTCCAGCCACCACCCTCCTCTTTCTCTCCTTCCTCCTCTTTCTCACTTATCCCCGGCCTTTCTTCCCTCCTCCTCCTCCTCCCATGCCTAGGGGCTCCGCTGCCACCGCTGCTCACCCTCCCCTTCCCCTTCCTCCATGGTCAGCCAGCCTCGGAGGAGGACGAGGACTAGCAGCCTGCAAGAGCAGTGGAGTCTCGCCTGCGGCCTCCGCTGCCGCCACGGCCACTACTCATCGTCCTCCCCCAGCCCGCCCCATGGAGGCTAACTGCAGCCGGCTCGGGCGCCTCACCTCCAGGCTCCATGACCCCTTGACTCGAATATAAGCCGAGGAAGGTTTTTTTCTGCCCCAAAAAGGGGCTGAAAAACTCGGCTTATATTTGGGTATATACGGTATTATTATTTTGAGCTGGGAGTTAGAGTCCAAAACTCTTAGTAGTGGCTTAAGCAGCTGAGGAGAAAAAGGAAGGGGCATGAGGCTGCTAGGAATGCTGGGAGTTAGAGTCCAAAACTCCTAGTAGTGGCTTAAGCGGCTGAGGGGAAAAGGCAGGGGCCTGAGGCTGCTAGGATTGCTGGGAGTTGGAGTCCAAAACTCTTAGTAGTGGCTTAAGCAGCTGAGGAGAAAAAGGAAGGGGCATGAGGCTGCTAGGAATGCTGGGAGTTAGAGTCCAAAACTCCTAGTAGTGGCTTAAGCGGTTGTGGGGTAAAGGCAGGGGCCTGAGGCTGCTAGGAATGCTGGGAGTTGGAGTCCAAAACTCTTAGTAGTGGCTTAAGCAGCTGAGGAGAAAAAGGAAGGGGCATGAGGCTGCTAGGAATGCTGGGAGTTAGAGTCCAAAACTCCTAGTAGTGGCTTAAGCGGCTGAGGGGGAAAAGGCAGGGGCCTGAGGCTGCTAGGAATGCTGGGAGTTGGAGTCCAAAACTCTTAGTAGTGGCTTAAGCAGCTGAGGAGAAAAAGGAAGGGGCATGAGGCTGCTAGGAATGCTGGGAGTTGGAGTCCAAAACTCTTAGTAGTGGCTTAAGCGGCTGAGGGGGGAAAGGAAGGGGCCTGAGGCTGCTAGGAATGCTGGGAGTTGGAGTCCAAAACTCTTAGTAGTGGCTTAAGCAGCTGAGGAGAAAAAGGAAGGGGCATGAGGCTGCTAGGAATGCTGGGAGTTGGAGTCCAAAACTCCTAGTAGTGGCTTAAGCGGCTGAGGGGGAAAAGGAAGGGGCCTGAGGCTGCTAGGAATGCTGGGAGTTGGAGTCCAAAACTCTTAGTAGTGGCTTAAGCAGCTGAGGAGAAAAAGGAAGGGGCATGAGGCTGCTAGGAATGCTGGGAGTTAGAGTCCAAAACTCCTAGTAGTGGCTTAAGCGGCTGAGGGGGAAAAGGCAGGGGCCTGAGGCTGCTAGGAATGCTGGGAGTTGGAGTCCAAAACTCTTAGTAGTGGCTTAAGCAGCTGAGGAGAAAAAGGAAGGGGCATGAGGCTGCTAGGAATGCTGGGAGTTGGAGTCCAAAACTCCTAGTAGTGGCTTAAGCGGCTGAGGGGGGAAAGGAAGGGGCCTGAGGCTGCTAGGAATGCTGGGAGTTAGAGTCCAAAACACCTAGTAGTGGCTTAAGCGGCGGAGGGGGGCAAGGCAGGGGCCTGAGGCTGCTAGGAATGCTGGGAGTTGGAGTCCAAAACTCTTAGTAGTGGCTTAAGCAGCTGCGGCGAAAAGGAAGGGGCATGAGGCTGCTAGGAATGCTGGGAGTTGGAGTCCAAAACTCCTGGTAGTGGCTTAAGCGGCTGAGGGGGAAAAGGAAGGGGCCTGAGGCTGCTAGGAATGCTGGGAGTTAGAGTCCAAAACTCCTAGTAGTGGCTTAAGCGGCTGAGGGGGAAAAGGAAGGGGCCTGAGGCTGCTAGGAATGCTGGGAGTTGGAGTCCAAAACTCTTAGTAGTGGCTTAAGCAGCTGAGGAGAAAAAGGAAGGGCATGAGGCTGCTAGGAATGCTGGGAGTTGGAGTCCAAAACTCCTGGTAGTGGCTTAAGCGGCTGAGGGGAAAAGGAAGGGGCCTGAGGCTGCTAGGAATGCTGGGAGTTAGAGTCCAAAACTCCTAGTAGTGGCTTAAGCGGCTGAGGGGGAAAAGGAAGGGGCCTGAGGCTGCTAGGAATGCTGGGAGTTAGAGTCCAAAACTCCTAGTAGTGGCTTAAGCGGCTGAGGGGGAGAAGGAAGGGGCCTGAGGCTGCTAGGAATGCTGGGAGTTAGAGTCCAAAACTCCTAGTAGTGGCATAAGCGGCTGAGGGGCAAAAGGAAGGGGCCTGAGGCTGCTAGGAATGCTGGGAGTTAGAGTCCAAAACTCCTAGTAGTGGCTTAAGCGGCTGAGGGGGGAAAGGAAGGGGCCTGAGGCTGCTAGGAATGCTGGGAGTTAGAGTCCAAAACTCCTAGTAGTGGCTTAAGCGGCTGAGGGGGAAAAGGAAGGGGCCTGAGCCTGCTAGGAATGCTGGGAGTTAGAGTCCAAAACTCCTAGTAGTGGCATAAGCGGCTGAGGGGGGAAAGGAAGGGGCCTGAGGCTGCTAGGAATGCTGGGAGTTAGAGTCCAAAACTCCTAGTAGTGGCTTAAGCGGCTGAGGGGGGAAAGGAAGGGGCCTGAGGCTGCTAGGAATGCTGGGAGTTAGAGTCCAAAACTCCTAGTAGTGGCTTAAGCGGCTGAGGGGGAAAAGGAAGGGGCCTGAGGCTGTTAGGAATTGTGGGAGTTGTAGTCCAAAACACCTAGAGGGCCAAAGTTTCCCCAGGCCTGATGCAGGTGTTGGATTCCCTCAGCCTTCTTTGTCCACCAGATGTTCTTGGGTCCTCTTGTCCTTCTTTGGACCTCGGCTTTTGCGCGGGCGTAGACGTCTCTCTCGGCCATGTCTGGAAGGCTTTCCTTTTCCTGTCAATTAGCTCTTGGATCTCGTTGTCATTTTCGTCAAACCAATCTTGATGTTTCTTGGTTTGGTATCCAATGGGTTCTGCACAGGCTGTGATTTTATTTATTTATTTATTTATTTATTTCTTCAGTTTTGTATTCCGCTCCTCCCTACAGGCTCGGGGCGGGTGACAATAAAAATGCACATGGGCAACATGTCGCAGACATGCAGCCCTACAATAGAACATAAAACAGGTTAAAAACACACCGACATATCACGAGGTGCAGGGAATATACAGAGAGTACGCGACATACCATCCGTTAGGATTTAGTTGAACGCTAGTTCGAAAGGGCGGTCTTACAGGCCCTTCTGAAAGGGACTAGTTCCGGGATGGCTCGAGCACTGTCCGGCAAAGAGTTCCACAGCACTGGAGCTGCCGCTGAGAAAGCTCTCTGTCAAGTCGCGGATAGGTGGCAGGAGCGGACAGATGGTATAGTCAGCAGGTTCTGTTCATCTGACCGCAGTGATCTCGGGGGCAAATACGGGGTAAGGCGGTCCCTCAGGTACGCAGGCCCTAGGCCGTGTAAGGCCTTAAAGGTCAGTACCAACACCTTGAAGACAATTCGGTACTCGATAGGAAGCCAGTGCAGTTGCCGAAGAATGGGCGTAATGTGCTCCCTCACTGACGAGCCCGTCAGCAAGCGAGCAGCGGCATTCTGCACTAGCTTGAGTTTCCGGAGTGTCGACAAGGGAAGGCCAACGAGAGGGCGTTACAGTAGTCTAGTCTCGAGATGACCGTCGCTTGGATCACCGTAGCCAGGTCATTCCCGGACAGGTAGGGTGCCAGTCGCCTAGCCTGTCGTAGGTGATAGAAGGACCCCCTGCAGACCGCGGAGACCTGAGACTCCATGGTCAGCAGGGAGTCCAACTGAACACCCAAGCTCTTAACCGAAGATGACGGGCTAAGCTGCTCGCCATCCAGGGTAGGCAACCGGCACCCACCCAGCCCGGGGCGACCGGGCCACAGGATCTCCGTCTTCGACGGATTCACCTTCAGCCGGCTGGCACGCAGCCAACCAGTCATGGCCTCCAGGCATCGATGGAAACAATCGGGTACGGTATCCGGCCTGCCGTCCATTCTCAGCAGAAACTGGGTGTCATCCGCATACTGATAACACTCCAGACCAAAGTCGCGGGCCAGCTGGGCCAGGGGGCGATATAGACGTTGAATAATAAGGGGAGAGGATGGCCCCTGGGGACCCCCGCACTTAAGTGGGGACCTCCCCGGAGACCCCCGCCCCCTCCACACGTTGTCCTCGGCCCCGAGGAAGGAGGCCACCCATTGAAGTGCGGTCCCCGACTCCGGCGCCGGCAAACGGTGGGTCAACAGTGCGTGATCTACCAGACAAACGCTGCTGTCAGATCTAACAAGACAAGCAGGGGCTGACCCGCCCTGGTCCAGCTGGCGGCGAAGTTGGTCTGTAATGGCGACAAGCACGGTCTCCGTCCCATGCCCAATACGGAAGCCGGGCTGGAAGGGATCAAGTCCAGCTGTGTCATCTAAGAACCGCTGCAGCTGATCCGCTGCTGCCCTCTCAATTACTTTGCCCAAAAAGGGCAGGTTGGACACAGGCCTGTAATTGGAGGGAGCCGAAAGATCTAAATTCGGCTTCTTCAGCAGCGGTCTTACCATGGCCTCTTGCAATCCCCCAGGAAGACCTTGCTCAAGGGAGCTATTTATGATCGTGCCCAGGGGGCCACGTGAGCCCCCTCCCGGCAAGATCTAATAAGCCAGGAGGGGCACGGGTTGAGGGAGCAAGTAGTTGGCCTAGCTGCAGTCAGTAACTTATCAACAGCTGCTGCGTCCAGCTTTTGGAAACGGGTGAAGGTGGATCCCCGAGTGGCGGCGGAGTCTCGAGCTCGCTAACTGTATCAACCGTGGCTGGAATGTCCCGGCGGAGATTCAAATCTTGTCAGTAAAATAGTTCTGGAAAGCCTCAGCTGTTGGAGCCAAACCCCTATCATTTGGGACAGTTGGAATTGTTGTCGGGGACCGAATTATTCTAAAAAGTTGAGCTGGGCGTGAACTAGCTGACTCTATCAAGGAGGCATAATAAACATTTTTCGCCTCCTTGATAGCTCGCTCATAAGCCTCTTTAAACTGCTTATAAGCCGATTTTGATGCTTCACAGAGACTCCGCCACACGTCCTCTAGCTGTCTCCTCCTCCGTTTCATCGCCCGCAGCTCCTCGGTGTACCATGGCGAGCGATTACTACGGGAATGAGAGAGCGCCTGGGGCGTCTCGTCTAGGGCCGTGGGCAAGAGTGGTATTCCAGGATTCCACCAGCCCATCGACCGAGTCACAGGGGAGTTCCCAATCCCTTAGAGCATTCAGGAACCTAGTGGGTTCCATAAGTCTCTTCGGACGAACCAAAATGGGTTTGGCACCCTTACCGGGAGGGGGGGCCACATTCAATCGGACTTCCAGGACACTGTGATCCGACCATGGAACCTCCATAACGGAGGTTAGGGTCACCTGAATTCCGGCCGCGAAGATCAGGTCTTGGTGCGTGGGGCCGGTCCTGCACAGTGAGAGTCCTAGTGTCTCCATGGTGGACACTAGGTCCATGGCTGCTGTCGACGGGGAGGTGGTGTCAGCGTGGACATTGAAGTCCCCAAGACAATGAGCTTAGGGAACCTCAATGCCCACTCCGCAACCACCTCCAGCAGCTTAGGTAGACTTCCTGCCGGTGTGTTGGGTGCACGGTACACCAGCAGGAAGGCCACACTCTCACCAAGGTCCCATACCAGGCCCACACACTCCACTCTGGGGATGTTCGCCGTCGGAATTGTCCTGGAATAAAACTTGTCTTGACTGAGTATAGCCACCCCTCCCCCCCCGCCCTCTGTCCTCATCTGACAACTGGCCACAAAACCAGGCGGTGTTAGTTCGTGCAAGATGACATTGTCGCCCTCTTGTAACCATGTCTCTGTGAGACAGGCTATATCGGCCTCCCTCTCCAGGAGGAGGTCCCTGATGGTTCCGGACTTGTTACGCACGGACCTGGTGTTGGCCAGTATCAGAGTTGGAGGAGAGGTAATTTTGGGCTCCCCAACTGCGTGCCTAGGGATAGCTCGCAGGTCAGAGGGTGGACGAGCCTCTCTTCGGCTCATCCGCCCTCTCTCATAAGGCCTACGGCTACCGTCCCTGTTACCCCTTCCCGAGATCACGCGTATTGCCCGCCCCTGCACTCCTTCTTCCGATACGTAGACTAAGTGTCCGGGGCCCTGCTCCCCCTCTGAAAAGGGGGATACTGCGGTTGCCCCTCAACGCAAGGGCCAGGAGGACCAGAGAACTGAAGGGGATGGACTGCGGGGGTGGTCGCATCCTTGATGATGATGATGATGATGGTGGTCTTCGGTTTGCTCCAATGTTCCTCAACATTTTCGGGTGTTCTATGGGTAGATGTTCCCTGAGTGCTGTTTGGAGAAGGGCTCGCTTGGAGGGCGCCTGAAGGGCTTGGTGTTCATCTTGCACCTTGGTCTTTCTTCCCTGGAGTCTGCGCTTGGGGGCAATCTTCATAGTCGTCGTAGATCGGATTAGCCTGTGGTCTGTCCGGCAGTCGTCAGCACCTGTCGTGGCTCTGGTGAGAAGCACGTCACGGTGGGGCCTGGCATGTGTAATTGCTTTGACCGGGGGCGCTTCCATGATGTCTTGAGCTTGTTTTTTTCTGGCGGAAGAGCGTGTTGGTGATGGAAAGGTTGTGTTCCGCACATTTGGTGAGAAGCAGGATGCCATTTGAGTTGCTGTTTCCAACCCGGTCTTTTCCTCTGGTCCCTGGGCACAGGTCGAAGTCTCGCCCGACTCTTGCATTAAAGTCCCCCAGAAGGATGATTTTGTCCTCCTTCCTTAGGCATCTCAGGTAGGACGGTGTCCAGCTGACAGTAAATGTTCTCCTTGATGTCTTCATTAGCATCTAGTGTTGGTGCATAGGCAGTTATTAGGGTTGCCCTCCTGAATCTTTTGCTCCATTCCGATAGCCATGTATAAATATGTGAGGGGAAGACATCCTAGGGAGGAGGGAGCAGGCTTGTCTTTTGCTGCCCCGGAGAAAAAGGTTGAATGTGCTAAGGCAGGGCTGTCCAACTTCTACTGGCCCAGGGGCCTGAATTCCGGTCACTGATGACCTGGGGGCCATAGGGTCTGCCCCCGCCCCCGGCTCCACCCCTCCCCTGGCTCCGCCCTCTCCCCAGCTCCGCCCCACCCCGCCCCCGCCCCTGCATGCATACAGTCAAATATAATCTTTTACTGAGATAAAATGCAGGGTGGGCATTCAAAAGGGGCATCCATACAGTCAAATATACTCTTTTACTAACATTAAATGCAGGGATAAGATATTACATTATTTTAATTGAATATTAAATATATTTAATTCCATCCTCCCTCCCCTTATTTTAATTTAATATTAAATATATTTAATTCCATCCTCCCTCCCCCTATTTTAATTTAATATTAAATATATTTAATTCCATCCTCCCCCCCCTTATTTTTATTTAATATTAAATATATTTAATTCCATCCTCCCCTCCCCCCTTAATGTATCCCATCTCCCCTTATTTCATCTTTAAATATATTTAATTTTATTTTTAATTCATGATGGGAGATGGGGGGAGGGAATGAGGAGCCCCCTGAGGAGCCCCCTGCTTCGGCCTACCTTTTCCAAATGCGCAGGATCCAGGAGTACCCGGACGACGAGAGAGGCGACGACCGACTGAGTCGAAGAAGGTCCCAATCGCGTCTGTGGGCCTCAGCGATCCAGTAGTAGAGTAGCCGGAGTATCGCGAGAATACGCAATCCACACGGGATTTCGCTGTCAACGCCGGTGTGATCTCGCGACGGTGAAATCCCGTGTGGATTGCGTATTCTCGCGATACTCGCTCTGAACCCGGAAGTAGGTTTTTATTTATTTATTTATTATTTTATTTTTCAATTTTTTTATTAAAAAGCTTAGGGGGCCGGAGGGAAGGGGCTGGGGGGCCGTATACGGCCCCTGGGCCGCCAGTTGGACAGCCCTGTGCTAAGGAACAGCTGAAGAGAATGGCAAGTGCCCCTGCAGTCAGGAGAGGCTTGGGGCCTGCCAGAAAGACTGCTTCTGTTTGGAGTAGCTGGAAGATGCTTCCCGGGGGAGAGCTGGGAGAAGCACCTCTTTGGATCTGCTTCTGGTTAAAGCAGCTGCAAAAGGCTTCACTGTTTTTGCTTGGACAGTAAGTAGCTTCTAGGCAGAAGAAGAAGCCAGGCAAAGTTGTATTTGTGTTTTGCCTTTATCTACTGTTTAGGTGCTCTGGGCGACTTTCACAGTTAAAATACACAGGTTACATAGTCACCGCTTGTTACTTAACAACCATAGGCTCTTCTGAAGAGCCGTGTCTTGAGTGCCCCTAAAAATGCATGTAGATCGGGAGTGGCTCTTTGGTCTGGCGGGAGGGAGGGAGATTGGGGCTGCGATGGAGAAGGATCTCTGTCTTGTGGGCTCCAAAGGGACCTCTCTAGGGCCAGGGACATAGAGGAGATTCTCATGAGCTGACTGTGGCAGTCTCTGGTGGTGGAATGGTGTTAAACGGTCTCTTAGATATGAAGAACCCTGATCTCGAAAGGCCTTGAATGCCAGGACCAGGGTCTTGTAGAGAACTCTGTGTTCAACCGGCAGCCAATGCAAGCGCTGCAGGGACGGCATTATATGGCACCTCATTGATCTTGTAAGGAGTCGAGCGGCTGCATTTTGCACAATTTGGATCTTGCGAATTGCTGCTCGAGGTAAGCCCACATACAAAGCATTGCAGTAATCCAGCCTCGACGTAACCGTGGCATGGATTACCGTAGCCAGTGCCTCTGTTGGTAAATAAGGCGCCAACTGCCTCACTTGTTGTGATGCTCCAATGTATCAATATATAAATCAATGTCTGACATGCCACTATTTAATTTTGGCCTGCCACATGTTCATTGGGGGGCTTTAAATTGTTTTAATGCGTTTTAATGTATTTTTAACTGTATTTTAATGTACCTTCTATGTCTGCTTCACTTTCTGTAAACCGCTCTGGGCTCCAGAGAGAGCGGTATAGCAAGCCGAATTTAATAAATAAATAAAATAAATAAATAATGTGATGCTCCAAAATTGGAAGGACTTCCCCTTTCTTCCTCCTGTCTGTCATTCTTTTCTTCCTCCCTTCTTTCTTTCTAGATTGATTCCCTTCCTTTTAACGAATCAGTGATTCCCTTTGCGGCATCTGTGTGTGCACCTGAGGCCCCGATGCCTGCATTTCTTGGTATTTCCATTTTCAACATGACCCATGAAGGGAAAGGGAACATTGTGGAGGTAAAGGTTTCTCACTGTCATCCTTCATCTCTTGCTTCTTTCTTGACCAGGGAGACGAGGATTCAATGGAGCCAGCTCTTGGGTGCTGTAAGGAAGCCAATGACAGAGGAGGAGGAGGAAGCCCTCTCAAGGGGATGATCTTGCCGAATTCTTGACCTCACTGACATATAAGAAAGGCAAATAAGAGTCAAGTATCCAAATAATAATAATTACACACCCATCTCGCGCTTGACATGGCGGAGAAAGCATCTCGATGCCTGGAGTATGGAACGAGTTTCACTGGGAGGGATCCTCTGCAGCCGCATGAAAGAACTTACACTGGAGACAATCCCTATACAT
The DNA here is from genome assembly GCA_030556195.1 of Anolis apletophallus. Lineage (NCBI taxonomy): Eukaryota > Metazoa > Chordata > Lepidosauria > Squamata > Anolidae > Anolis > Anolis apletophallus. The sequence continues at coordinate 435 of JARBWK010000496.1, read as the reverse complement.
GCCACGAGTGTGGCAAGAGCTTCACTCAAACTTCAAGTCTACGTTTGCATCAAAGGACTCACACTGGGGAGAAACCCTATACATGCCTGGAGTGTGGACAGAGCTTCACTCATAGTTCAAGTCTACGTTTGCATCAAAGGACTCACACTGGGGAGAAACCATATATGTGCCCAGAGTGTGGACAGAACTTTGCTTATAGTTCAGGTCTATATTCACATCAAAGGACTCACACTGGGGAGAAACCTTATACATGCCTGGAGTGTGGAAAGAGCTTTGCTAAGGGTTCAAGTTTACGTACACATCAAAAGATTCACACTGGGGAGAAACCGTATACATGCCCAGAGTGTGAAAAGAGCTTCACTCAGAGGGGACATCTACATTCACATCAAAGGACGCACACTGGGGAAAAACCCTATAAATGCCTGGAGTGTGGAA
>JARBWK010000495.1:0-30348 GCA_030556195.1 Anolis apletophallus | reverse complement strand
CCCTCCTGGATCCGGGTCAGAAAGCCTTGCACGAGCAGGTCATGGAGGAGATTCGTGGGATGGTGGACTCTCTCGGTAAGGCTCCCTCACTGGGGGGATTTCTGTTTCGAAATGCAGGATCCCAGCCAGCACGCCTCTCTGCTCTCCACACAGCCACCCTGCAGAGAAAGGGTTGCAAACAGGAGAAAAGAGAAAGGGAGGCTTGTTCTCCAGACCCTTGATCCTTTCAGCCCCCCTCCTCTGAGGAAATCCCAGTTTGTTGACGTCTCCCTTCAATTGTGGTGCCCAGAACTGGACACAGCATTATTCCCGGTGTGGTCAGAGCAAGGCAGAATAGTCATTCCGTGTGATGTGTTCAGGCAAATTGAACATGACTTTGAGGGCAAGGAGACAAGGCACCTCTTTTATGAAAGTTAAACAAAGACTTTTTGTTTTGTGGCAGTTGCTGTCTGATCAAGGATACTACTTTGTGAGCAAACTTAAATAAATATTAAATAAATAATGGCTGGGACACAATTTCAGATTGAAAACTTCATTGTATTTTAATTCAAGTCTGAAAAAATAATGGAAGTGCATGTTCATCAGCTCCATGTTTGACTTAGACAATACAACGTCAAGCTTTGATAATAAAAGAAGGAAACCTATCTCCTGACAATATGTGAAACTATCGTATATAATAGATTGAGTTTAAATGAGAAAGGACTGGACGGACGGACAATATCCCTCTTATGGGCTAAAAATGGGCAACTACAGGTTGCGATCTTTTGGTGGGCGCCAACGTGTTCCAGCTCCCTTCTTCTTTAGTTGCCAGTGTCCAGTTTGTGAATGCTGTTTTTCTGCCGGGATTCCAGAATGGAAGACAGTGCTTCTGTGGACGCCAAGCCCAAGGAAAAGACGCTCGCACTACGACTTCCCTTGAGGAACAAATCGTATCTCTGGCTGGCGTTTCCCGTCTGTTTCCCTGATCCTTATATCAGTTTGTGTAGAGCAGGCCTGGGCAAACTCCCAGAATTATTCTTCTTAATGATAATAATAATAGTATTCCACTTCTATTCCATTTCATTACAAAACACAATCTCCATAATTAATGTATTTATTTATTTACTCTCACTTCCCCCGTTGTGCTCCCCGTATCCAGAGCCCTTCTTTCCTTTGTGGTCCCACCAGAACTTCACGTCTTAGAATCATGGAATCCTAGGATCATAGAGTTGGGAGAGACCTCGTGGGCCATCCAGTCCAACCCCATTCTGCCAAGGAGCAGGACAATCCGTTCAAAGAACCCCCAACAGATGGCCATCCAGCCTCTGCTTCCCACCCTCTTTTCTCAATTTTTCTTCTTTTTTTAACCGTTGTTTCCAATACTTTGCTATTAATAGCCTTGTTGCTGTTAACAACGTTGTGATCAATTTAACATTCCAGCATTTCGTGAGGGTCTTCTGGCCACGAGGGGATCTGTTGCTTCACCGTCCATTTGTGACACTGATGAAGTACTTGCTCATTCTTTGCAGGCTTGCTGGATATTTTTATGGCATCGTAAATTAGTTAAATTAGCCTCCCCGCGTGGGCGGTTTCCTCCTTGACAGATGCAACTGACTTTTGGGCTGCAAAGGTCGACAGCAAGCTACACAAATTGGTCAGACACTCACTCCGACCCAGGCTGGCTTCGAACTCATGACCTTTCGGTCAGGAGTTTCAGAGCAGTTTCAGAGCATCTACAGTCAGGTTGCTGTTTTCGGAGCGGGGGGCGAGGAGGCGGCCCCGGGCGGCCTGGCGGTGGCGCCGTATCTCCGGGTTGCTGACGCTGCTGTGCCCCTTCCGCCATCGCTTCAGCTTCCCTGCGCTGCCGCACCTCAGCTTCCCCGAGCGCCCCATGTTGAGGAAACCACCTCGGTCAGGAGTGATCTTAATGCAGCTGACTCCCAGCCAGCCGCGCCACAGTCCCGGTGGAGAAAGTGATCAGAGAATGAATAATGAAAAGGAACAAACTTCCCCTGGATTCAGATGTGCAGATGCGGCTATACATCTTACTATCGGTCTAGTATTCCACCTTGTTTGTCCTCCCAACCAGGCAGGCAACGTCTGCATGTCTGAACACTAAGCTCTTTTTCTACGCTGCCTCTCCCAGCACACAAACAGCCCCTAGCCTGTCATTTGCAAGGTGGTGACCTGCAACGTAATGCGTCATGTGTTCTGTGCTTGTGAGTAATTAGGGCTCGGGATTATTTGTGCCCTGGGAGAGGCATATAGCAGTAATCCAGCTCTATGTCCCTCTCTTTCAAGTGGTGAGAGTGTCATTCATGGTAAATTCACAATCGCAGAAACCAAATTGAGTCCATATTTTTGGAACACACTGTACATTTATTCCACCCTAAAGGTTAGAAAATTGTGAATATATCCCCTGCCACTTCCCTTAATTCTCATATGTGAAGAAGTTACAGCTCCCCTGTAAGAATTACACCGGTATTGAAACCAGAGCAATTGACTGAACAAAGGGACCGTCCACAGAACGGTATTTCCAAGAAGTCTCTGTTATTGCGGCATCTCCATTTATCAGCAGCTCTTTCCTCTGCTGCACAGTCTTCTCACTCCTCACAAACCGGGATGGTCAGGAGGCAAGATCCACTCTCTCCGGTGTGGTGTTACGTGGGTGTCACTTTATCTAGTTCTGCAGACATTCCTTTTTTTGTTCCCTTCTCTGCCTTCATTATTGTTCTCCCCTTTTTCTTTACAGTCACTATCTTGTCTCTTTCCAGCCTTGTCGTGCAAAACCGTAACACTCTCTTTAGCACTCTGACATTAGTTATAGGACCTTCCACGTTGGAGCAGAAAAATCCAACCTTAGCTGAGCATGGGAGGAAAGAACTGGAGGTTGGGGAGAGAAATAGAAAGGAGGGAATGGTTGTGAAATGGGTGGTAGCGAGGTAAAGTTTTATCTAGAGAAAGAAGCCAGCCTTTGAATGTGAAGGGAAAAGTCACCCATTCCCCCAGAAAGAAGGAGGCAGAATCAAAAGCCAGGCTGGGCTGAGGAACAGGGAGCCTCTGGAGCATACGTCACTCACCTCTCCCTTCGAGGGGCCGACCAAGGTCAAGGTGGACGCAGGTGATTCTTGAAGGGACAGGCTTGACTTCGAAGGAATTGGGGAAAATGGCCACAGCCGACAGGGAGCTCTGGCGTGGACTGGTCCATGCAGGCCCGGATTATCACCTTTTCGCGCCCTAGGCCGCATTTTGGAATTGCACCTCCTTTACCGCAACCCCCCCCCATCACTCAGATTCCCAAGATTGAGTCAAGGAACGAGGGCGCGAGGAGGAGGAGAAAGGAAGGGAAGCCCCCGGGGCTGCTGCCGGGCATGCACAGCACCCCTTGTCAAGGAAGGAGGGTGTGAGCACCTCTGCCTCTTCCGCCATGTTCCTGGGTGCCGCGCATGCCCGGCAGCGGCACCGGGGGCTTCCCTTCCTTCCTCTTCGCGCCCTCCTTCCTTGACAAGGTGGCGGGGGCAAGGGAGGGGGTGGCATTCCCCCTGCCCCCTCACTGCGCTCTCCCCTCGTCCTCCTTCTCCGAGAGAGACAGAGAGTCATCTCTTGAGTCCATGCGCGTTGCGCTTTTGTTTCAACATATTTTTTTGGTCCGTGATCTACGCCCCCCTTGCCTTGCGCCTAGGTTGGCCTTATGGGTAATCTGGGCCTGGGTCCATGAGGTCACGAAGTGTTGGAAGCGAATAGTGCACAAATAGACAACAACAACTTAGAGGCCCCTGGCAGTCAAACCATGCCCATCCTTACTGAACAGGGGGTGGGGAGAGGGCAGCAGTTATATCTTCTTTTCTTCCATTTCTATGTTGTTTTAAGGATCATTTCAATCTCCTTCTTATACCAATTCCCCAGAGTCCTTGTCACTCACACTGTTTCTGTCCTTCTTCACAGCAGATAACTGGAACACCAAACACAGGAAGCATTTGGGACACAATGGGGGCCTCCCTAGATGCCAGGAAACCCACAGAGAAGGCGGAGGCTCTGCCAGAGAAAGGCCCTACAAATGCAATGTATGCGGGCAGTGTTTTACCCAAAATATGGGACTCAAACTTCACAAAAGACTCAGTGTTGGGAAAAGCCATTGTAAATGGAAAAGATCAGCAAAATATCAGAAGCCATACCAATGCCAGGAGTGTGGGAAATGTTTTGCTCACAGTTCAGACTTGGTGAGCCACAAAAGACTCCACACAGGAGAGAAGCCATACCAATGCCAGGAGTGTGGGAAATGTTTTGCTGACAATTCAGCCTTGGTGAGGCACAAAAGACTCCACACAGGAGAGAAGCCACACCAATGCCAGGAGTGTGGGAAATGTTTTGCTGACAATTCAGCCTTGGTGAGGCACAAAAGACTCCACACAGGAGAGAAGCCATACCAATGCCAGGAGTGTGGGAAATGTTTTGCTCAGAGTTCAAATTTGGTGAGGCACAAAAGACTCCACACAGGAGAGAAGCCATACCAATGCCAGGAGTGTGGGAAATGTTTTGCTCAGAGTTCAAACTTGGTGAGCCACAAAAGACTCCACACAGGAGAGAAGCCATACCAATGCCAGGAGTGTGGAAAAAGTTTTGCTCACAATTCAGCCTTGGTGAGACACAAAACACTCCACACAGAGTTCAATGCCAGGAATGTGGTGAGCCTTGGTGAGCCACAAAAGACTTCACTCCACACAATGGGAGTGAAATGTTTTGCTGTGGGTTCAGCCTTGGTGAGCCAAAAGACTCCACCAATGCCAGGAGTGTGGGAAATGTTTTGCTGTGATTTCAGCCTTTAGTGAGCCACAAAAGACTCCACACAGGAGAGAAGCCACACCAATGCCAGGAGTGTGGGATATGTTTAGATCTCTGTTCAGTCTTTTGCACACACAAAAGACTCCACACAGGAGAGAAGCCACACCAATGCCAGGAGTGTGGGAAATGTTTTGCTGTGAGTTCAGCCTTGGTGAGCCACAAAGACTTTCAGGAGAGCAGCCTTGGTGAGCCACAAAAGACTCCACACAGGAGAGAAGCCATACCAATGCCAGGAGTGTGGGAAATGTTTTGCTCGCAGTTCAGACTTGGTGAGGCACAAAAGACTCCACACAGGAGAGAAGCCATACCAATGCCAGGAGTGTGGGAAATGTTTTGCTGTGGGTTCAGCCTTGGTGAGACACAAAAGACTCCACACAGGAGAGAAGCCACACCAATGCCAGGAGTGTGGGAAATGTTTTGCTCAGATTTCACATTTAGTGACGCACAAAAGACTCCACACAGGAGAGAAGCCACACCAATGCCAGGAGTGTGGGAAATGTTTTCTGCTGGTGAGCAAAAAGACTCAGAGAGAAGCCACACCAATGCCAGGTGAGCCACAAAAGACTCCACACAGGAGAGAAGCCATACCAATGCCAGGAGTGTGGGAAATGTTTTGCTCAGAGTTCAGACTTGGTGAGGCACAAAAGACTCCACACAGGAGAGAAGCCATACTAATGCCAGGAGTGTGGGAAATGTTTTTATTGGGGTTCATACTTGTTGAACCATCAGAGGGAACGTACAGGAGGGAAATCACCCAAGGAGCTGGGACAAAACTAATAAAATGTGTTGCAACAGGGAAATGGCAGGTTCTGGACATTGTGGTGCAGGAGACTAAACTTTCCACGTTTCCCGATGAACACGTGTGGTTCCCTTGGCTTTAAGTTGGGTTTGGCTTGACAAGTTTCTTCATGGGTTTGAACTCTTGTTCAGTTTTTGGGGTTGTTTGTTCTTGTTTGACTTGGAACGGTTTTGGATAATCCTTTTGTTTCTCTGGACACTGTTTGTATTGAAGAAACTGTTTTGTGAAATACTAAAAGTTTCTCAGGTTTTGACTGGAACCTGTAACTCAAGCACTGAACTACTTCTGAAACCATAATGCTTTGTACAAGTATTACCTAAACCATTAAGCGTTTGTGCCTCTTCAGAATAAATAAACAAACATATTTCTTTGTTCATACCAAAGAAAAGTCTCTGAATGCCTCTCATTCAAACTACACATCTCAGGAGGGAGCTTGTGGAAGAGTTTTATATTTGGTGTCAGTGTGTGTTAAATGTTTAGAAGAAAATAAAGGGTGGATAATCCTCTACAGTCGAGGGACACAAAGTGGGATATAACTAACAGCTCTTAGGGTATGGCCGTTGCAGTAAATACCTGATTTCAGACATAAGGCTTTGAGAAGTTCTGCCTAAGATTTGGTGGAATCCCCCTTCTTGTTGTTTAAATCCCTAAGGTGGGCTCCTGTTCTTGGAGCAGCAAAAAGCTGGCTCTTTGTGATAATCCTTCAGAGGGTTAAATACGATTGTCATGCCATCTTTAAAAAAATCATATTGTATATACTCAAGTTTAAGCCAAGTGTTTCAGCCCTTTTTTAATGGTGAAAATGCTCCCCTCAGCTTACACTCAGGTGGGGGTCCTGGCGTGAAGGCGTGGGGCTGAAAAAACCCCTTCTTTAATTCCCTGTCTTTCTGCCAGGACCTTCACCTCTTGCCGCACGCTGGGTGCCTTTCCAGACACTTACTAACTCTGCTGCTCCTTTAATATGTGTTTTTCATGTCATCCCCACGGAGTATAAAAGCTGCCTTGGAAGAGTTACAGTGTGTGTGGCAAAAGAGGGAGAAAGAGAGGTGTGCATGCACACGGAAATAACAGAGAGGGAGGAGCACACCTCCTTCCCCCTCCTATTGCCGTGCATGCACCCTCCAGCAAAGGTTGTTGTGCAGAGAACAGAGAGGGTGCGTGCACAGCACGAGGAAGAGAAAGGGAGGCATGTGCACTCAGGGGCGGTCCCACCATATAAGCGACCTACACGCCCGCGTAGGGCGCCATCTTGGAAGGGCTGGGAAGGGGCGAATTCTCCCGATGCCGGGCACATCGGGAGGCCCTGGCCCACCCCTCCCCGCCGCCGACGCATCCTCGGGCGCTTCGCCTTCCTAAGGAGTGGGGACCGGGAGGAAGGCAAGGCAAGGGCCGGAGCGGGAAGGAAGGAAGGAAGCAAAGCAAGGAAGGAGGGAGGCTGAACCTGGGGCTTCTGAAGGGGGAAGAACAGCGGTGCTATTCCCTTCGCGGAAGGGAGCGGGGTCTGGGCACATGGCTCTCCCCTCCCCCCCCCCCTGCCTCAATTGTTGCCTTCGCTTGGCCCCGCCTCGCCCCGAGGCCCTCATTGCAGCCCCCAGCCCCCTCCCTGCCCCCCTCCTGTTGCAGTCTCCAAGGAAGGCGTTGGTACCCTTTGCCTAGTCTTTCTGATGCCCGCCTCCCCTTCTCTCGGAGCCCTGGCCATGTGGTCGGAAGGCTTTCGAGGAAACCATTGCTTCCTCCCGTTGGGCCTTTGTTCCCCCCTCCCTCCGTCGCGACAGATGACCCCAGTGTGTGTGTGTGGGGTGGGGAGAGAATATCCACCTTGTGTGAACCCGCTTGTGTGAAAGGAGCCCCATTGCAGGCATTGGGTGGGAAAGAGGAGAGGCTCCCCCGTCCCTGGTTTGGAGGCTGGTTGTGCCCAGAGGCATCTGGAGAAGGGACAAAAGGAAAGCAATGCGATGTTTAGACGGAGAGAGGGAGCGCGATGTGGAGGATGCCCAGAAGCAGGCTCTCCTCTGAGACGGCTGGCCCTTTCCATTTATGCGATTCCCTCCCTCCCTTCCTCCTTCCGCCCCTCCCTTGGTCTCTTAGGAGGAGGGAGGAAACCGTGCCTGAAAAGGGAGAGATGTTGCAGGCTGGCACGCCTGGCCAGGGAAGGAGGAGAAAGGCTTTACCTTTAAAGCAGCGTTCTGCTTTGGAATGAATGAATGAATGAATGAGTGAAGGACCCTTCCACACACAGCCTATAATATCCCCGAGCGTCTCCCTCCCTCTGTTGCCGGCGCTGCTGCTGCCAGCGCACGTCAGGGCGGGGCGAGGGAGGAGGAAGCAGAAGAGGGTTGGACTTCCCAGACCAGCCAGCACGTGGCCGCTCAGTCCTGCTCCCGGCCCAGCCACCAGGTAAGGAGTAGGCCACGTGGGCGCCCAGAGGGCACCTAGCCAACCCCCGGGCCCTTCCTCCCCAGAGCAGGCTTGCAAGCAAGGAGGGCCCGGCGGCGGCGCCTCTTGGAAGAAACTCCTCCAGCAGCAGCAGCAGCACTCTTCCTCTGATCGCACATCTCATCATCACCATGATTTTATGTGTTCCCAACCTGGCTATTATATTATTAATATAATTTATATTTAATATTTATTTTATTTATATAATTTATTAATCTAGTTAATATATATTATAAATTTATTATATATTACATTTTATTCTATATTATTAAATACTATTCTATAATATTGCATTATATTAATATTATAGAATAGTATTTAATAATATAGAATAAAATGTAATATATAATAAAATATTTATAATATAATATACATTTTAATATTATATATTATTTGCAATATTATTTAATGCCTGTTTAATATTAGTGTATAATGTAATAGATTATTTAGAATATGTTGTATTATTTATAATATTTAATTTAATAACTACTTAATATTACTCCTGAGTAGATAATGTAATAGATTATTTGTAATACAATATATATTATTTGTAATATTATTTAATGCCTGTTTAATATTAGTGTTGAGTATATAATGTAATAGATTATTTATAATATAATGTATATTATTTGTAATATTATTCATTGCCTATTTAATGGTAGCACTCTGAATATGATGTATGTTATTTTTATATGTTTGAAAACATGCCAATGTGAGTAGATCACAATAGGTACTGCACCGGCGGGAAGGTAATGGTACTCCATGCAGTCATGCTGGCCACATGGCCTTGGAGATGTCTATGGACAACGCCAGCTCTTTGGCTTAGAAATGGAGATGAGCACCAACCCCCAGAGTCAGACAGGACTAGACTTAACATGAGGGGACAACCTTTACCTTAGGGACGCTCTATTTATTTTAATATTTATACATAATTTTAGTAGTTATACGCTATTTTAAGTCTTTATAAACTTAAAATAAAGTGAAGGGAAGGAAGGAAAGTAGGGAGGACTGAGGAAGAAGCGCTTCGGAGAGCAGCGGCGGCAAAACCCCATAAAACAGCTAAAATACCATGATATATATTTTAAATTAATATTTCTTTGAAATCTGCGAAACAGCAAGTCCACAATAAGCGAACTGCAAAGTAGCAAGAGAACACTGTATTTCTGGCTGCTTCTTTTGTCAGTGTTGATGTGGAGATTGTATGGTTTGCCTACTCTGGAACATGCAACATAGAATTGTCCTTCTTCAGGAGTCCCTTTCAAATCTATAATACTATGTGTGTGTGAATCATATCTATCTATCTATCTATGATTCACATACACACAGGAGGGCTTTGATTACGTTTTCTTGCCCTGGTGAAGGGAGTTGGACTGGATGATGGCCTTGAGTATTTGCTATTGGTCATGGGGGTTCTGTGTGGGAAGTTTGCCCCAATTCTGTCATTGGTGGGGTTCAGAATGCTCTTTGATTGTAGGTGAACTATAAATCCCAGCAACTAAAACTCCCAAGCGCCAAGGTCTGTTTTCCCCAAACTCCATCTGTGTTCATATTTGGCTGATGTTCTGCTTTTGGGCCTTGTGCACTCCGACGCTTCTGCGCCTGTGCACAGGAGCTTCTGGGCATGCGCGGAGGGGGGGGCACCAAAATAATGTGGGGGGGGCGCCAAAACAATGTTCGCTTACCATATAAAATTACCTTAGACCGCCCCTGTGTGCACTGCCTCTTTGGGCGGTGCATGCCTCCCCCTTCTCTTGCCATGCTCGCGCTCTCTCTCTGCTCTCCACACAGCAATCAACTGGGTGGCTGTGCAGAGAGCAGAGAGGTTAGCTTGCACAGTGAGAGGAAGAGAAAGGGAGGTTCCTGCGCAGCCTCTTTGGGCAGCACACGCCTCCCCCTTCTCTTGCCATGCATGCATCCTCTCTACTCTCCACACAGCCATATCTATTTTATCTCCTGTAACCCTGGTGTCCCTGACTGGGAGAAGGTATGAACGGCTTCATGTAGATGCTAAACAACATGAGAGACAGTACTGATCCCTGCGGGACCCACAGGACAATGGCTGCGAGGCCAAGCAAGCGTCCGACAACAACACCTTCTGAGATCGGTCCTCTAAAAAGGAGCAGAGCCACGGCAGGACTGCCCCCAAGACCCCTTCCCCCCCAAGACCCCTTCCCGCCAGGCGTCCCAGAAGGATATAGTGGTCTACAATGTTTCAGGCTCCTGAAAGGTCGGGTGTTTTTGTTGTTTGGTTTTTTACATAGAAAGTGGGTGAACAATGTGGTTAAGAAAAGTATGAAAAATGGAAGAGAAAAAGGCAAAAAACGAGAGAGGGGAAAAGGGCACAGCAATAAAAACAGGACACAAAAAGAAAAGAAAAATGTTTAAGGCTGTCCTTCCAGGTCTCTTCTGTCTGGTGTATCTTCTTATATTGACTTTATATTTTGTTCTCGTAGCGTCGGTTTCTCTTTGGTTCCGATTTCTGCCTTTCTTTTATGTCATTTTAACATATGTTTTTATATTTTCATTTTTTTTTAATTCCCTAAATTTCCCCCAATCTGTTTTGTGTGTTTGGAAATTATTCTGGTCTAATTTTTGTGTGAATAAGTCCATGTTCATGATATCCATTACTTTTAAGACCCCTTGTTCCATGGTTGGTATTCCTTGTGTCTTCCATCATTGGGCTGACTTAATCCCAGCTGCTGTTGCCATATAAATAAAGATCTTATTTGTGTTTTTATCCCTTTCAAAGTCTGTCATTTCCAATAAAAAATACTCAGGTCTAAACTCAAATTTTAGGTGGAGAATTTTCTCTATTTTTAAAAAGTATATTTGGTACCAGTATTTTTTGACCATCTTACACTTCCACCACATATGCACAAAATTTCCATTTCTTTAATTTTTTATTGATTTCTAACCATTTCTTGTCATAGTTGGGTTTTTTTTAGTAATTGTGCATTGCTAGCTGTAAATATCACCCCTGGGTATTTTAGTTTTGTGGGGATTTTGATGCCTGTGCCTTCCGGTAGTTCTTCTTTTCTCCTTTTACATATATTTTAGGCAATATGTGTGTTTTCTCTGTATTGATTTTTAATCCTGCTCCCTCTCCAAACTTTTCTACCTACCTTTTCTGCAACTTTTTATTCCAAATAAAAATCTGTTTTTTAAAAAGGCTCCTGAAAGGTCCAGGAGAACCAACACGGGGCCACACTTTCCCCGTCAAGCTCTCTGCAGAGATCGTCCACGAAGGAGACCAAGGCCGCCTCAGTTCCAGGACCCAGTCTGAAGCCAGACTGCGACGGATCCAGATAATCAGTGTCATCCAAGAACACCTGGAGTTGTGAGGCGACCACACCTTCCAAGACTTTGCCTAAAAAGAAGAAATTGGAAACTGGCCAAACTACAAGAAAGGGAATATTAATAAAGTAAATAAATAAATAAGATTCCACCTGAACAATAGGAAGTACTTCCTGACCGTGAGAGCCGTGCAACAGTGGAACTCTCTGCCCTAGAGTGTGGTGGAGGCTCCTTCTTTGGAAGGTTTTAAACAGAGGGTGGATGGCCATCTGTCGGGGGTGCTTTGAATGCAATTTTCCTGCTTCTTGGCAGAATGGGGTTGGACTGGATGGCCCACGAGGTCTCTTCCAATTCTATGATTCTATGGCTGCAAGTTGTCCATCTGAGTGGCGTCCAGTGATGGCTTTTTCAACAGCGGTTTTAAAACAGCTTCTTTTGAGCCGGCTGGAATTTGGCCTTCTTGAAGGGAGGCCTTGACCACCACTTGGACCCACTCTGCCCAACCTCCTCTGGCCTGCTCTATCAGCCAGGATGGGCAGGGGTCCGGGAATCATGGGGTCACCCTCGCCTCTCCAAGGGCCTTGTCCACGTCCTCGGGTGGCACGAATTGAAACGAATCCATTAAAACCAAATAAGCAGATGCTCTGGCTCCATCTTTATCGACTGCAGTAATCGTGGAGTGCAAGTCGGAACGGATCAGAGCCATTTGATCCGCAAAGAACCGAGCAAATGCTTCACGGCAAGTTGCCAAATGGTCTTGTGAAACAGGATTTAACCACCTTCGAAACAGCTCAGCCGGACGGTTCCTCGCGGATGTAAAGTCAGTCGCAATGGAAGATTTTTGTGGCCTCCACTGCCGCAGAATACGACCTTAAATACGCACATATCCCTGTTCGGTCTGATTCCTTGTGAGATGTGCGCCACGCGCCCTCTCGTCTCTTCTCCTTTGGCAGCCCCTCAGTGAACCAAAGAGCTGGGTTAGCCCTGAGATGAGAGACGAGACGCCCCGGAGCGATCGTGCCTCTTGCCCTGTCCGTCCCTCCATTCCAGCGAGAGAGCGGAGCATCGACAGGAGCACCGGCCAGGGTGGCGGGAAATTCCCCAAGAGCTGCCAGGAAGCCCTCTGTGTGAGGCTTGGTAAATGTGTATAAGCAGAGGAAGTAGGAGCTCTACCTCAGTATCTAAACCAATATATACCCTGCTGTATAATAAAATGTCACTCAGACTTGTGAAAGAAATAACAGTAAAGAGACCGAAGTATACAGGGTAAACAACATATGCATCGGTCTCTTTGAATCCAGGCAGGGAAGAGAGGAATGAAAGAGCCCTTTTGAATCAGTCCTTAAAATGTGCCTCCAGCCTCCAACGGATCCGGCTTCAAGGCCGTGGGCAGCCAGCCATGTTTCCTCACAAAGGGCAGATTGACAGAACGGTTGGGCTCAGCAGCCAGCCAGAGGCAGCAGCCAATCGGAACCCTGGCCCTGGCACACTCAGCTGCTGACACACCTCTCTCTCTCCAGCTAGCCCACCATTTCGAATCCTGGCACTCTGGGCCCATCAGCCTCCTGGGGCAGACCATGTCAAGAGGTCCTCCAGCCCTTCAGCTGATGTTTGCAGGAGAAGCCGGGTTGGGGAAATTGACATTGGTGAACAGCCTCTTTCTTACGGAGCTATACAAAGACCGCAAACTCTTAAATGCAGAAGAACGGATCCTCCAGACTGTGGAGATCACCAAACATGTGGTGGGCATTGCGGGGAAAGGCGTCAAGCTCCGCTTAACCATTGTGGGCACGCCAGGCTTCAGGGGCGCCGTCAACAACACCGGATACTGGAAGCCAATGGCTGACTACATCGACCGGCAGTTTGAACAATACTTCTGGGATGAAAGCGGCCTCGACCGGAAGAACATTCAGGACAACCGAGTGCATTGCTGCCTGTACTTCATCTCCCCATTCGGACATGGGACGCCGTCAACAACACCGAATGCTGGAAGCCGGTGACTGACTATATAGACCAGCAGTTTGAGCAATACTTCCGGGACGAAAGTGGCCTCGACCGGAAGAACATTCAGGACAACCGAGTGCATTGCTGCCTGTACTTCATCAAAAGAATTAAAACAGATAGAGATAAACAAGGAGGATGTTCTCACATGCCTTACTAAACTAAATGTCAACAAATCACCAGGTCCAGACGGCATCCACCCCAGAGTTCTTAAGGAACTCAAGTGTGAAATTGCTGAACTTCTAGCTAAGATATATAACCTTTCTCTAAGATCAGGCACTGTACCCGAGGACTGGAGGGAGGCAAATGTAACACCGATCTTCAAGAAAGGATCCAGAGGTGATCCAGGAAATTATAGACCAGTCAGTCTAACCTCAGTTCCAGGCAAAATGATGGAAACCATTATTAAAGAAAAAATTACTAGGCACATAGAAGAACAGGCATTGCTGAAAGAAAATCAACATGGTTTCTGCAAAGGCAAATCATGTCTTACTAACTTGTTAGAATTCTTTGAGGGTGTAAATAAACACATAGATAAAGGGGACCCAATTGATATTGTTTACCTTGACTTTCAAAAGGCTTTTGACAAAGTCCCTCACCAAAGGCTCCTAAATAAGCTCTTCAGCCATGGAATCAGAGGACAGGTCTTGTCCTGGATTGGAACCTGGCTAAACTGTAGGAAACAAAGGGAGGTAATAAATGGACAGTTCTCTGGGTGGAAAGAGGTGAGAAGTGGCGTACCCCAAGGTTCAGTTTTGGGTCCGTTACTTTTTAATTTATTCATTAATGATCTGGATGTAGGAGTGAATTCTGAGGTAGCAAAGTTTGCAGACGACACTAAATTGTTCAGGTAGTTAAAAATGAAACTGATTGTAAAGAGCTCCAGAAAGATCTCTCGAAATTGAGTGAATGGGCAACAAAGTGGCAAATGCATTTTAACCTAAACAAGTGTAAAGTCATGCACATCGGGCAAAGAACCCCAACTACACCTACCAATTGATGGGGTCAAAGCTTTCCGAGACAGACCAGGAAAGGGATCTTGGGGTCTTGGTGGACAGCTCAATGAAGATGTCAACCCAGTGCGCAGCAGCAGTGAAAAAAGCAAATTCTATGCTTGGGATGATCAGGAAGGGAATAGAAAATAGGTCAGCAAACGTTGTATTACCTCTCTACAAATCTATGGTAAGGCCACATTTGGAGTACTGTGTACAATTCTGGTCTCCGCACCTTAAGAAGGATATAACGGAACTGGAAAAGGTACAGAAAAGGGCAACAAGAATGATCCAAGGGATGGAGCGGCTCCCTTATGAAATCAGGTTGCAACGCCTTGGTCTTTTCAGCCTTGAAAGACGGCGTCTAAGAGGTGACTTGATCGAAGTGTATAAAATCATGCATGGGATAGAAAAGGTGAATAAAGAAAAATTATTTTCTTTGTCACAAAACACAAGGACTAGAGGGCACTCCCTGAAACTCAAAGGTAGGAAAATTAGGACTAATAAAGGGAAATATTTCTTCACCCAGAGGGTCATTGGGTTATGGAACTCACTTCCAGAGGAGGTTGTGACAGCTGTCAGCCTGAACAAGTTCAAGGCAGGATTAGACAGATTCATGGATACCAAGTGTATCGGTAGTTACTGAAAAGGACATTCAAGTGCCACCTCGGAGTTGGTTGAGGTAGGCACGATTTCCCTGGGTACTGGTTGTGGGGTCGGGAGCAGGTCAGGGTTTTGCCCTCCCTTCTGCTCGAGATCCCCGTGTACAACTGGTGGGCCACCGTGTGATACAGAATGCTGGACTAGATGGGCTGAGGTCCGATTCAGCATGGCTCTTCTTATGTTCTTATGTTCATCTCCCCATTCGGACATGGGATTTAAAAATCCTTCTTCAGAGAGCTGATCAAATTCCTAATGGAGATAATACTTTTTCAGAAGGAGGAGTCAAGGCCGTTCCTCCACACCGCCACCTCCCTCCCTTCCCTGACGGAAATCCAAGTCCAGCGGGTGTCCTGCCCTGTGGGTTGGGCCAGAAACCACTCCGTAATTGACATGGCAGCCAGGGAGTCCTGAGCTGCTCTCGACAGGGTGGCCTCTGCGTGGATGTTCAAGTCCCTGGGCACTATCAGCCACGGAGATGGAAATGTGGAAGTCAGAGACGCCCTTGTAAACAAACTCCGAAGGGAGATTCCCCGGCCTTGGCAGAGTGCGGCTTCGGAGAGCAGGGATTGCGGCAGGCGGGTTCTCAAAGGCCGTGGGCAAGGAAGAGCCTGCTTGTGGTGGGGGCTTTTCCTGCCTCTCCCACCCAAGCCTGTGTCCCTCCTCCTCCCAGGGAAAAGGGAGCCGTGGGGCTTGACCCTGGGCTGAGGCCCCCTTTCTCTCTCTCTCTGTTGCAGGTGAATGCTCTGCCCTGCTCCGCTCCCTGGGCTGATGGGTCACCTTGAAGGTTCAGTGGGGCTGGGGAGCCAGGGTTTGGCAGGGAGAGAATATATCTATCCAACTATCCTATGAACACGGGATTGTTCTTCCATGGATACATCTCTGCCTTCATCTCTAGTCCTTTGGTTCTTTGGAGAGATGCTTTTTACCCATAATAAAAACATGCTTTCCCCCCCTCCTTCCAGTGTAACGCTGGGCAAGGAAGGACCAAGGGGAGGGAGTGTGGTTCCCAGAGAGGCAGGAAGGAAAGAAGTGGGCCTCCTCCTGAGACCCTCAGGGCCGAAGAGGGGCTGCTGAGGCCCAAAACACCTGGAGGGAGGGCTGGAGTGGGCCCAGGCCTGGACTTGCCGTGGATTGGGGGCTGTCACAAAACGCCTAGTGGTCATCACGTGGGTCTGAGGCCTGTGGATGGAGGTTGGGAGAGAGAGAAGCCTTGGCTGACTGGAGGGACTAGGCCTGAGGCCCAGGCGTTGCCATAGCGACGCAGCTCTCCAGGCGGCAACAGGAAAGGGGCGGGGCTAACGGCCAGCCTGGGAAGGTTCCTGCCAAGGGTCAGTTCAGAGGAGAGACTCCTCCTGGCGAGGTGGGAGCAGCACTCCGGGGTCTCCCTGGTCACTCAGGTCATCTTGAGTCTTGCCTTCTTCAGGAATAATAGTATTTAACTCTGAGGACTGACACGGCCAATGTTGAATACTGGTGGGGCTGGGGGGGGGGCTGTTTTTGAATTCCGGGAGTTGTAGTTCACCAACACCAAAAAGGAAGAGCAGGACAGGCAGAGAGATCTTCAGCCTTATCTACCAAAAGGGTTCCTATGTGTTTTCTGATGGTCTTTGGCAACCCCACTGAAATCCCCTCACGACCCTCCCCCCGAGGGGTCCCAACCCCAGGTTGAGAAACACTGATCTAGGACCTTAAGATCTTCTGGGGAGGCCCTGTTCTCCGTCCCGCCTCCTTCACAGATTTGGTTGGTGGGAGCGATGGACAGGGCCTTTTCAGCGGTGGCCCCTCGGCTATGGAACGCTCTCCCAATCTAGCTGAGATGCTAGAAGAAAGAGAGTTGTTATATTGATATCTATTTATTTATTTACGACATTTATATGCCACCCTTACTTATTTATTATATTCATTTATTTCAGATATTTGTTCCCCTTTCTTTTCAACCCCCCGGGGGTGGGACTCAGGGCGGCTTCCAGCCGACTATGATTTGATGCCTCCATGTACACCGGGAATGTGGCGCAGCTGGCTGGGTGTCAGTTGCATAAGATCTCTACTGACCAGAAGGTCATGAGTTTGAGGCCTGCACAGGTCGAAGTGGGCTCTCAGCCTATTGTGTAGTCTGTTGTCGACCTTTGCAACCCGAAAGACAGTTGCATCTGTCAAGTAGGAAATTAATGTACCACTTACTGAGGAGGCTAAATTTAACTGATTTATGAGGCCATAAAGATCTCCAGGAAACACACTGAGGAATGAAGGACTGCGACAGCTCCCCCTGGTGGCCAGATGTTAAATTGCCTCTGTCTTGTGTTTATGTGTCTAAATGCTTGCCTGTATATGTTCATTGCGATCCGCCCTGAATCCCCTGCGGGGTGAGAAGGGCAGAATATAAATGAAGTAAATAAATAAATACACATAATAAAATACATAATAAAAACCAATAATTACATACAGTTCAAACATTAAGTAAATTCAATTAAAATATGCTTAAATATAATAGCTTTGTGGCCTTATCTAGCCAAATCTAGACTTGTCCATAGTCCATTACCATAGCCATTGTCATCATTGTCATTGTCATTATCAGCATAATCACCCGAAGGCCTGGTCCCCCACCCATGTTTTCAACTTCTTTCTGAAGGAGAGGAGGGAAGACGATAACCTAATTTCCCCGGGGAGCGTGTTCCACAGGCGGGAGGCCACTACCGAGAAGGCCCTGTCCCTCGTCCCCACCAAGCGCGTTTGTGTCAGAGGCGGGGCCGAGAGCAGGGCCTCCCCAGAAGATCTTAAACTCCGAGGTGGGACGTAGAAGGAGATACGTTCGGACTAGCTGTACCTGCCACGCGGCCTACCTTCCCTCCCTTCTCTCCTTTCACTCCCTCTTTCCTTCCTTCCCTTATTTTCTTTCCTTCTCTACCTCTTTCCTTCCTTCGCTCTTTGCTTCCATGCTTCCCAGCTTACCTGTCCAAACGTATCTCCCTCTACGTCCCACCTCGCAGTTTAAGATCGTCTGGGGAGGCCCACCTCTCGGTCCCGCCAGCCTCGCAAGTGCGCTTGGCAAGGACGAGGGACAGGGCCTTCTCGGCAGTGGCCCCATGCCTGTGGAACTCGCTCCCCAGAGAGATCAGGTCGGCGCCTTCCCTCCTTTCTTTCAGAAAGAAGGTTAAATCGTGGTTCTGGGAACAGGCCTTTGGACAGCAAGCACCACAGCACTTGAGATGTTGAATGGGACTGGAATTGGCTCTATGGATTGGTGACCATGTTTTTTATGCGTTAATGTTCTATTTACTCTTTTAAACTGTTATATTTGTTTATATTTGTATTATCTTGGCATTGCATTGTTGCCGGTGTAAGCCGCCCTGAGTCCGCCCTCGGGGGTTGAGAAGGGCGGGTTAGAAATGTGGGAAATAATAATAATAATAATGCTTCCTTCTCCCTTTCATTCTTTATTTCTCTCTTTCTTTCTCTCTCTCTTTCTTTCTTTCTCCCCTTCCTTCCCTTTTTTCTGTATCGTCATTTAGCTTTTCAACGTTTAGCTTGTTTGGGTTTTTAACTCCGCTGTTTTCAGGAAGGGTTTATGAGTGATGGTCATTAGGGGGATAGTGTCCAATTTTTGTGACAATTCGCCCATTCGTGTTTGAGTTATGTCAATCCCACAAACGAACATTACATTTTTATTTATATAGATTACCATAGCACAATATTAGTATTATATAGTACTATGTTGTACTGTACCCTTATATTGTAATATTATTAATAATACTACATGTAATATAAAATATATAAATAAAATATGGTATTATTATTAGTATTATATTGTATCACACAATATTATCGATATTATATGTGTACACAATATATTAGATTATATTTCTAGCAGAGTGCAGGAGACAAGGTGGGAGGGTCTTCCTGGCCCCTCTCTTCACTCTGGTCTCCGAGCAGCAGTGGGTGCTGGGGGGAGGGGCTCCCACCTGAAATGGGACTGAAATGGTCAAGGGTCTGGAGAACAAGCCCTATGAGGAGCGGTTTAAAGAGCTGGGCATGTTTAGCCTGCAGAAGAGGGGGCTGAGAGGAGACATGATAGCCATGTAGAAATACGTGAGGGGAAGTCCTAGGGAGGAGGGAGCAAGCTTGTTTTCTGCTGCCCTGGAGACTAGGACGCAATGGAGCCATGGCTTCAAACTACAGGAAAGAAAGGAGATTCCACCTGAACCTGAGGAAAGATTTTCTGACCATGAGAGCTGTTCAGCAGTGGAACTCTCTGCCCTGGAGTGTGGTGGAGACTCCTTCTTTGGAGGCTTTTAAACAGAGGCTGGATGGCCATCTGTTGAGGGTGCTTTGAACGTGAACCTAGCTCTCCTGTGTATGGTTTTTTGAAAGAAGGAACAGAACCCAAGTCAGGAAAAATGGAGGGAAGGGCTTGTTCATGGGCTCCATTTTGGACTCAGACAAGAACAACATCCAGCTTTGCTCATAAAAGGTGGAAATCTCTCTCCTGACAAGACGTGAAACTGTTCACTACTGTTTTGTCCGCTCCTGTATCTACTAGGAACTCTACAGGCTGACCCCCTACTTTCATGGTGACCATGGGCTCTCCGGGGTCCAGCAAAAGAAAATCCTGGCACCATCAATCATCATCGTCTTCACCTGACACCTCTTCTATGGCGGCTGCTACAACTGCTTCTCCTTCCTGATATGGTCTATATGCTCCTCGGCCTCTTCCTCTCCTCGGATTTCCTCTTAACTGTCCTCCTCTTCCCCTGGAACTTGCTTCCTCCTCTTCTGTCACTTCCTCAGCACGATTTTTCCACCAGTGACCTTCTTTTGTACACCTGGCACACTGGTTTCTTCCCAACCTGCTTGTGCTTCCCCCTCTTCCTCTTCCTGAGCTTCTCCCACGGCTGCTTCCTCTCCCTTTTTCCTGCCTCTCATCCATTAAGCTGAGTAACACTTTATATCCTTCTTTCTTCTTTTTATCTTTTCTCTCTTCTTCTACCTGTTCTCGTGCCATGAAAACTTGATCGACCAGAGCTAGTAAATCATTAAGGGTCTTTCAAGGAACCCTGGCTGGATTTGGATCTTTGTCCGTAGGTCTGCCGCCGCTTGGGAGATGAAGGATTGCGTTAAAGCTCTTCTTCCATCATCTTGCTCTAGGTTATATGGGCTGGATTTTCTGTATGATTCCTCCAATCTCTCTAAGAATGCTGCTGGTGACTCTGTCTTTTCCTGATGTTCCCCCTGGATTTTTTGTAAGTTGGAATTCTGCTACAAAACTACAGCATAGAATAGATGGCATTTAGATGAGAAAGGGATGGACGGACAGACAAGATATCTCTCTCTTGTGGGCAAGAAGTGGGCGACTCCAACGTGCCTCCAGCCTCCAAAGGATCAAAAGGCCTCAAGGCCATGGGCAGCCAGCCATGTTTCTTCACAAAGGGCAGAATGGCAGTTAGGACGGTTGGCCTCAGCAGCCAGTCAGAGGCAGCAGCCAATCAGAACCCTGGGCCCTGGCACACTCAGCCAATCGGCTGCAGGCACATCTCTCTCTCTCTCCAGCCAGCCCACCATTTCGAATCCTCACACTTTGAGTCCAAACTCCCTCCCTTTCGCCCTTCCTTGCCCGGCTGGGACAGAAGAGAAGAGTTGGTCCCTTTTGGCCTCTCCCTCCTCCTCTTTGCTGCTTGTCTCTTCTCCTCCTTCCTGTCCTCCTGGTGAGACTTCTTCTCATTCCTTCTCCAAAGAGCCGAAGATGGAGGGCAGTGGATGGGGGCTGTCACGAAACGCCTAGTGGTCATCACGTGGGTCTGAGGCCTGTGGATGGAGGTTGGGATGGAGAGAAGCCTTGGCTGACTGGAGGGACTAGGCCTGAGGCCCAGGCGTTGCCATAGCGACACAGCTCTCCAGGCGGCAGCAGGAAAGGGGCGGGGCTAACGGCCAGTCTGGGAAGGTTCCTGCCAAGGGTCAGTTCAGAGGAGAGACTCGTCCTGGCGAGGTGGGAGCAGCACTCCGGGGTCTCCCTGGTCACTCTGGGCCTTGCGCTCTTCAGGAGTAAAAGGATTATTTAACTCTGAGGAAGGAACAATCCAGGACAGGGTCTCTCACCCTCCTCATGCCGTGACCCCTTAATCCCTTTCCTCATGTGGTGGTGACCCCCAACCATCACATCATTATTTTTGTTGCTACTTCATAACTGTCGTTTTGCTCCTGTTCTGAATCGTCGTGTCAATCTCTGAGAGGCAGGAGGTATTTTCATTCACTGGACCACATTTGGCACAAACACCCAATACGTCCACATTGGAATACTGGTGGGGTTGGGAGGGGATTGATTTCATCATTTGGGAGTTGTAGTTGCTGGGATTTATAGTTCGCCTACAATCCAAGAGCATTCTGAACTCCACCAACGATGGGATTGGACCAAACTTGGCACGCAGAACTCCCAGGACCAACAGGAAAAAGTGAATGGGTTTGATTAGCATTACGATTCATAACAGCAGCAAAACTGCAGTGAGGCCGTAGCCACAGAGGGAATGTGATGGGGAAGGGTCACCACAACATGAGGAACTGTATTGCCATCAGTACGCTGATGACACCCAGCTTATCCTGAAGATGGAGGGCAGCCTCGAATCCATACCCGATAATTTCCATCGTTGCCTTGAGGCCGTCACTGGATGGCTGCGAGCCAGTAGGTTGAAGGTGAATCCGGCAAAGACTGAGATCCTGTGGCTGGGTCCCCCGGACTGTAGGGATGTTCAGCTTCCAGCCCTGGACGGCATGACATTATGTCCGTCGCCCTCTGTTAAGAGCTTAGGAGTAACCCTGGACCCCCTGTTGTCGATGGAGGCTCACGTCTCCATCGTCAGCAGGGTAGCATTTTTCCATCTTCGACAGGCGAGGAAGCTGGCCCCCTACTTGTCCCGGCGCGACTTAGCCACAGTGGTCCAAGCCACGGTCATCTCGAGGCTGGACTACTGTAACGCTCTGTACATTGGCCTTCCTCTGTCGGTAATCCGGAGACTCAAGCTGGTGCAGAACGCCGCAGCGCGACTTCTGGCGAGGGTCCCGATTGGCCACCACATCACGCCAATCCTGCGCGAACTGCACTGGCTCCCAATAGAATGCCAGATTACCTTCAAAGTGTTAGTCCTGACTTTTAAGGCCTTAAATGGTCCCATATCATCCCACCAGATCACTGCGCTCCGAAGAGCTAAATCTCCTGGTCATCCCAAATGTGAAGACCTACCATCTGTCCGCAACACGCCGGCGGCTTTCTCTGTTGCAGCCCCAACCCTGTGGAACGCACTGCCCGCCGGCATCCGTGCCACCCAGAGCCTCCTCCCGTTCAGGAGAGCAGTTAAGACATTGCCGTTCCAGCAAGCCTTCGGGGTTAGCTAGACTGTAGCTCGCGCTGCCTAGCTGACACCCCACTGCGACTCCGTCTGCTGTTTCAACTGTTCTAATTCTAATTCTATTCTAATGGTGTTACTGTGGTTTATGAGATATCTGTCAATTGTATTTTACGAACTGTTGTGAGTCGCCCCGAGCCGTTGGGGGCGGCGGCAGACAAATGCGAAATAATAAATAAATAAATAAATTGGGGGTTGCGGCATTTGCTGCTCTAGGCCTTCCAGGTGTCCTTGCCTTCTTCTGGGATTATTATTACCTCAGGTCGGGCCTACTGAGGAG
Source organism: Anolis apletophallus (assembly GCA_030556195.1). Taxonomy (NCBI): domain Eukaryota; kingdom Metazoa; phylum Chordata; class Lepidosauria; order Squamata; family Anolidae; genus Anolis; species Anolis apletophallus. The sequence continues at coordinate 7,671 of JARBWK010000495.1, read as the reverse complement.
GAGGAGGAGGAGAGGGAGGCCCAAGGGAGGCCTGAGGCCTGTGCTTAGGCGTCGGGGTCAGCCTGGGAATCAGCCCTGGGTTGCCTCCCCGGGAGTGGAGGGAGGGAGGCCCCCTCGGGAAAGGCCCCCGGGCGCCAGGGGAAGGCCGCTCCCCTCACCCCCTTCCTTGGCCCCCTTCCAACCCCTCCCCTTGTTGCCTGCAGGTTCTCCATGTGCCAGGCTGGGTCCACATCCATGTCTGGTGGGCTTTGCAGTGGCCTCTGGGCGAGGGTGAAGGCACCGCACCTCCCACCCTCCCAGGACCACCTTCCCAACTCCACCTGGGCGCAAAGAGGGTTCTAAGGGGGGGGGGAGGTGTCCGTGTGCCAGGCTGGGTCCAAGCCCCTCGCCAGTGGGGGTCCCCGTGGGCTCTGGAAGAGGGAGGCAATCGGGAATCCCTCACCCACAAACACACATAGATGCAGATAAACAGATAAATAGGGGTGTGCGTGTGTATCAAGGAAAATGGGGGCACTTGACGCCCCATGTTTTGAAATGTGCCTGATTCAAAAGTGTGCTTCAAAAATGTCAGTTGCTCTGGGAGTGAGGCTTGCGCTGTTTGTGTCATTGCTACCTCCCTCTCTCCCTTTCTTCCTTCTCTCCCTCCCTCCTTCTCTCCTTCCCTCTTTCTTTCTTTCCTTTGGGTCTTGCTTCTCAGTCGGTGGTTCCAATCTGATCTGCGTCGCTTGTCTTGTTCCTGTGTGAAACTGACTTCCGGAACATTCTCTCTAATAGTTCATAATCATTCATAATTGTTTATCCGTTCACCCGCTTCCGACTCTTTGTTGTGGCCTCCTTTGTGACCCTCCCAGGCCAGAGCGGCCTCTCCTCCCTCGTTACTCTCGCTAGTAAGAAGAGCCGGAAGCAACCCCAGCCGGTCCCCCAACACAAAGAGCCACGGCCTGGGACCCTCGACCCCTTGCAGGGCAGGCTGAGAAAGCCCCTCCGCTTGGATGGAAACCCATGGCTTTTGTCTTGTTTATTTGTTTATTATTTACCGTATTTATACCCCGCCCTTCTCACCCCGAAGGGGACTCAGAGCGGCTTTACACGTAGGAAACAATTCAATGCCTTGGAAACAACATCCAGTTAAAATAAACATTTAGGTCGAAACCAAAGAATTGAAACATCTAAACATTACATCAGTTATTTAAAGACTCTGAGGTTGTAGTCCTCACCGAGGCCTTCCACAGGCAGGAGGGTTAAGTGGCAGGGAAAGCCCCCCCTTCCCCCCATCGGCCTCTGTTTACCTGCCTGCCTTTCTCTCCTCCTATATTTCCCATGTTAGGCTGATACATCCCAGGGACACAACTCTTTTTCTGAGCACACGGCCAGCCCCTGAATCCTCCACATTCCTCTCCTGTGAGCATGGAGAGAGGCAAGGTGTCTGCGGTTACTTCGATGGCCAGGTTCTGTCCACTTTCCTGTCTAGTTACGTCGCTCTTTGAATCAAGCCTTGTGCCACTTTGCAAAGGCTGACTCTGCTCCCTGAATTGCGGAAGCACCAGAAGCTCCTGATCTGCCGAACTGTGGTTGTTGCCGCTTCCCCCTTTTGACTGCTTTTTCCTTTCCCAGACCCACAACCCGGATCCTTCCCTCGGCAGAGAAGGCCGTCCTGGAAAGAGGCTCCAGGCCGAAGTGGAGAAGGACCAGCAGAGGCAGGAAGGTCAGGTGGAGGGAGGAGGAGGCCTTGGCCTAGGACTGAGACACACGGGGATCCCAGGAGCCAGAGAGATGGGAGGGACCCCAAGGGCCACCCAGCCCCACCCCTTCTGCCAGGCAGGGAAACACAACCCAAGCCCTCCCGACAGATGGCCATCCAGCCTCTGACTAAATGCTCCCAAGAAGGAGCTCCCACCAGACTCGGAGGCAGATCCAACTCTTCTTCTTGCCCTCAGGAAGTCCTTCCTCATTTCAGGAAGTCCTTCCTCGTTTCAGCAGAATCCATTTTCCTGCCGTTTGAACTCCTGGCTCCGTTGTCCCTTCGTCTCCAGAGCAGCAGAAAGGAAGCCTTTCCCCCTCTTCTTCCTCGCCAATGGGACGTCTTTTGAGATATGTCTGTGTTTTAATGGTTTTTAATCTCGTTTAGATTTTTAACTGAACGTTTATTTAATTGTTAAATTGTTTTAAGGCCTTGAATTATTGCCTCTGCTGTAAGCTGCCTTCACGCCCCTTCGGGGTCAGGAAAGGCGGGATATAAGCATAGTAAGTAAATACATAAATATTGCAACATGGCTGCAGTACAGTCTGGATGATTGGCAGGGCTTGGAGGACATTACATTGCATGAACAACATGCAGAATAATGTCCTGAATGCGTTGACATCCAAAGGCAGAAAGCCTTGCTCGCAGTTTGCTCTGGGAAAACCCCTTTCCTTGAGTTCCTTAAAACAGTAAACCATTGACAGACTCTTGATGACGGAAGAGGAGAGAGACCCATGTTTGACGGGTTTGTTTTTAACCATTCAGTGTGTAATTCAGTTTAGTATTTCTATTTTGTGGGGTTTTTTTAATATATCATATGGCTTTTTGCTGTTGAGAGCTGCCTTGAGCCTCGTCTTAAGAGGACAGCGGGGTATAAATATAGTAGTAATAATCATAATCATAATAAATGCATTTAAAATAGCTGCAATATGGAGTGTTTTCACCACAGCCCATGGATAAGACTATTTATGCCCTCGTTAGATATTTGTAATTATGGGAACTGCTTGAGAAAATCCATTAGCAGCTTTTCTGGCACTTAAGAACCAAAAACTGGAGCATACGATTGGAAGAACAGGTGTAGGTATCTCTCTCAGGAAAGGCCGAGTGATGCAGTGGGGTGGGCCGAGCGGCCATTGGGGTCCCTTCCAGCCAAGGTAATAATAATAAATAATAACTACAACAATTTATTTGTATCCAGGACTGACATGGGAGGGAAAGGGAACCGAAGGAAAGCCATCCAAACTGGTTGGAAAAGCCGAATAATTTCCAACTCACTTACTGATTCGTAAGAGAAATGGTGGAAAAAGCTTCAAAATGGCGAGGATACTTCCGGGTTCCCAAATGGCTTTGAAATGGCTTCAAAAAGGAATTTGATCTGAATTTATTCTGAATTACGACGATTCTGACCTAACCTAATCTACCGTAGGACCGGCTCTGAGCCTATGTGACTTTGGACACACATACGATGGTGGTCAACTCAATAGCTTGCATTCGGCTCAGGAGACACCATCAGCGGGGAGGCCAGGACGCCCGCTCACCCTCTCCTCTATTAAACATCCAGACTGCCAGATCCATGGGGCTCACTAACAACAGTCCCCTGGACCCTCCTGCCACCAACCCAAGCCGCAGTCAGCCTAAGAGCAAGACCCCTGGCCCAACATCTGACCCAACCAAGGGTCTTAACTTAAGACACCGAGGGAGGGGCAGTAGACGGAGGAGAAGGACCTTTGGTTCAAGGACCTTTTGGGGGTCGAATTCTGGCCCTAGAGACAATACCCACAGGCCACCCCCGTGTGAAGTGATCAAGGATCAGCACAATGAGGGGTTGGGAACTGAGACCTCCACCTCCTATAGATCTAGGAGTGGCAGTGAACTGCAGATGGGTAACAGTTCCTCCACCCGGGTCTCATATCCCCAGGCCCCTGGGAAACCCAAGACCAACCATCTGAACCCTCCCCCCAGGAGGCTTGACAACTCGACGATGGGGAGTTTGGAGCCACGGGCGTGTGGTGACCATCTCCCTCTGGAACTGGAATCGCTAAGGACGCTGTTGAACCTGTGGGACCCTCCTGGGCTTCCCTCGTTTGATGGCCATTAGCTGGACAGCTCTCTGACCCATATGGTCATGAGCCTGGCCTCCCCTCCCCGTCTTGGATGTAGTCACCTCCCTTCTGCTGTTGTATCGTGTTGTTTGTGTACTATGTATTATGTAGGTACTATGTATTTTGTGTCAAACATGGAAACCGCTCCGAGCCTCCGGGGAGTGGCGGTATACGAAGTTTGAACAAATATTAATAAAAAAATAAAATATATATCTAAATCAGCTACAATAGGCATTGGAATGTGAGGTCACATGACAGCACGGCACAAACAGGAAGTATGGCTCTTGAGAAATGCGTGTGAGATTGCATATACCTCCAACAGCGACGGATCCAGAGAGCCTTGGCCTCTCACACCCTTCTCTCCAGTGAGTAGTCAGGCTTTCTTTCCTGGAGGATGGGCTGGTTTGATCTCAGCATTTTCCTCCAACACTATCAACATTATCATTGTATTATATGTATTTCTACTGTATTTTTGTCTCCCCAAAGGCGAGCCCCCCGCTGCACCCCACCTGGCCTTCCCCTCACAGCGCCCTCCCCTCCATCATAAGTGGCTACAAAGCAGACCCTCTGCCAAGAGAGGCTTTCTCTCTCTCTCTCTCTGGGCAACCCCCCTCCCTCCACTCCAGGCTGGGTGCCCCAAAAGAGCAGAGAGGGCCTTACCTGTGGTGGTGGTGGGGCATGGTACAGCCTGGGAGGGAGAGGGAGCGAAGGAGGGGAGAAAGGTTTGGTCAGGGCCAAAGGCAAGGCCCCGCTCAACGCACACACACACAAAAGGCCTCCCTCCCATCCCCAATGGACACCCTGCTCTGAGCCCGGCCTTCTGTGCTGGGAGCCACTGGGAGAAGGGAAGGGTCCCACCACCAGGCCGACCTCAGAGATTGTGAAGCTTATGGCCTGATAAACCTACAACCCAAATGACTCTATAAATAGCCAGGGTGATGAGGAGACTAAAGTAGTGACTATATATATACTGTATGTATGTGTGTGTGTATGTCCGTGTCCCAGGGCGATGAGGAGACTAAAGTGGCGGTGGTGCGTGTAGCTGATGTTTGCCTTTCCTAATGTTTCTCCTTGAGACTCTTTTCCAAAAGGAGCGACTCCTTTCTCCAACCAGAATCCTTTCTTCCGATATCTTCGGCCGCCTTCTTCTGAGGTAAATCTTCTTCTCAATAAATGGACGTGAGCCTTAGTTATAAAGAACGGATCAAGGAAATATTTAAGGATTCACAGGTGGACAACATTGGACGGTTGTTCTGTTTTCCTTTAAATGTGGTTACAGTTGACTTTATTTATTATTTATTTATTTATTATTCGGGCTTCTATGCCGCCGACTCCCTGAGGCTCCCGGCGGCTTACAGGAGCCGAAGGGCACAGTAAAATACAGGCAATAAGCAGTTAAAAACAATTAAAAACAACAGCAGTACAGTAATTAATAAATACAGTTAAAACAATGAACAGCACACCATCCTCAGAAGAACGAATAGATGGCGGGCATGGGCAGGACTTACTCACCAAAGGCCTGCTTAAACAGGTATGTTTTACAGGCCCGTCTAAACGGGGAGCAAGTCCTTCATAGCCCGAGTTCCGGCCGGGAGGGCGTTCCACAGCGTAGGTGCTATGACAGAGAATGCCCTCCGGCGGGTAGCAGTCAGCCTTGCGAGTTTAGCTGAAGGTATCTCCAGGAGATTGGAGTCCTCAGACCGAAGTGATCTCGGAGGGCAATATGGGGTGAGACGGTCCCTCAAATACGCTGGCCCCAGGCCGTGTAAGGCCTTAAAGGTGAGGACCAACACTTTGAAGGTGATCCGGTGCTCAATTGGCAGCCAGTGCAGAAACAGTTTCCCCAAACGCTCAGCGTGGCTTTTGCTTCCACCAGACTGGTTTTGAACTTATTTCCCTGCGAAGTCTCTTTCTTTTCTTAACTGACCATTGGACGGTTATTCCGTATTCCTTGAAATGTCGTTACTGTTGACTTTAGATAAACAGTTTCCGAATGTGCCAAACTCTCGGCATGGCTTTTCCTTCCGCCAGACTGGTTTTGAACTTATTTCCCTGCGAAGTCTCTTTCTTTTCTTAACTGACCATTCAAGGCACCGGCTTGCCTTTTCCTCCCTTCAGCTTCCCCACTGAAGTCGTGGGTTTCTGCCGGGGTTTCTTTCCCCTTCCCTCACGAGCTCATGACTAATCCAAACAGGTCCAATGGACTCTGTAATAAACACACAGGCTGAAGGCTTGAACCCCTGGGTCCGCTCTCTCCACACACCAGGACCCAACGTCCACTCTTGTCCACTGACTGAAAGGAACTCCCTCTTTCAAAATGGCTGCCCCTCCCAAGTGAGAGTTAGCTCCGCCCCTTTGGCTTCTCTCACTCGAACGCGTTCTAACTGCTGGTTCTGTCGCTATGGCAACGCCTCGGCTCAGGCGACACACAAGCTGGCCTGCACTTATATCACATTTGTTTATTTACGTCATTTCTATCCCGCTCTTTTTTTTTAAAGGTTTTTATTAATTAAAACAGCAAAACAAACATCACATCCAGCAATATAGGGGGTGGGAGGGGTAGTGGGAACGGGGAAAGTGGGTGGGGTATGGGATAGGTTTACATCAAGGGTAACACACAAATTAAAAAACAAACGGTTGACTTCACCCGAAGTTACATTTTACTTTTTACCCTATAGAGCCTTTTCACTTAACCTTTAGTCTCCCCCTCTATATCCAAAAACCCAGCAAGTTTATCTTTTTCTTCTCTTTTACATAGGAGATGAAAGGGTCCCATGTCTCCGTAAATTGATTAATCGACCCCGATCTTAACAAGCAAGTCAGTTTGTCCATTTCTGCTACTTCCAGCAGCTTTTGTATCAGTTCTTTCTCATTTGGGATTTCTGATTTCTTCCAGTGCCTGGCCAGGACAATTCTAGCAGCCGTTGCAATAAAACAAAATAGTTTCTCCATCTTTTTCCCCTTTATCTTTGGGTCTAAAACATTTAAAAGAAAAGTTTCTGGTTTTAACTCCACCTTATAATGTAACATTTCCTCCACCATCTTATTTACCATTTCCCAATATCTCTTAACACAACCGCAAGTCCACCATTGGTGAAAGAAAGTTCCCCTATCCTTTTGACATTTCCAGCAATAGTCATTTTCCATTATTGTACATTTTTGCTAGCTGTACTGGAGTTATATACCATCTATATAGGACTTTTAGTTGGTTCTCCTTTTGCGAGTAAGCATAGTTGTATTTTGACCCTTGCCTCCAGCTCTTTTTCCCAATCCTCAATTCTGATATTGTGACCTATGTTATCCTGCCATTTTTGTATATACTCCTTTATTGGCGCTTTGTCGATCTACTTAGTAGTATATATTTATATAGGTTGCTAACTCTCTTCTTTCCCTTCTGGGTCAATATTTTCCCGCCTCTCGTAGGTATTTCTTCCCATCCAATCTGATTATCTAGTTTGTATCTTGTTTTTTAATTGGTTATACTGTAACCAATTTATCTTAAGGTCCTTTAGTTCTTCCTGTGATTTCAGGCGGAAAACATTATTTTCTTTTTTAATATGTCAGTATATAGGGGCCATGTTTCTTTCCCTGTCTTTTTGTTATTTGGAATGCCTCTAGCGGGGAAGCCCATAAAGGGTATTTTTGCATATAATATCATATATTTATCCCAAATTTTTAGGAGTGGTGCTTTTTGTAATATGGTTCTTGAAATTTTTATCTTCTTTCACTTTATTATAGAATAGATACCCGTGCCAGCCAAATTTATTTTCCCACCCTCTAGGTTTTAGTAAATTCCCATCTCTCAACTCTATCCATTCTTTTATATTG